>CM035108.1:56147804-56267804 GCA_020205505.1 Panax japonicus
AGCAGACTAAAGTTATAAAAAACTCCAAGGGTTCATTGAAAGAATTTCTCGAACCAAATTGTTTTGGTGCGGAATCCAATAAGATTGAGGTAAAAGTTTATGCGCCCAAGGTGGAAAAAAGAAACAAATTGTTCCGACCAACAGTACCTGATCAGTACAGGGCATATCGGGCTGATCACCCTTTGTGTTCGTAAGTAATGACGGTTTGCGGATGAATTTCCATAAAACCTTTGCGAAAATGACAGACAAATAGTCTAAATGACTCCTCAGTACAATTTCAAAACTTCTACTCTGGTGAGAGGTGTATTGGGTAACAAGTAATAATGTGTGTGAATGGTTTATGTGTGAATGGAGTAAGGTGTAAGGAGAATTTCGGGGACAAAATTCTTATAAGGAGGGGTGAATGTGACAACCCGAAAATTTGGGTAATCTAGTAAAATCTTAAATGATTGAATTAAGGTCGAATATTAGACCTAGATAGAAAATAAGTGTATGCGTTTAATGTTATTGGGAAGGAATTTTGAGGGTTTCAAAATTCTGTAAAGGAAATAGGTGAATTATTCAGGATTAATTGTTTGTGTGATTAAGTTCTGTGAATGTGGTTAATGATGTGTTCAGAATGTGGTTAAGGGTCAAGGGTTGACCAGATAAATTATATCTGTGACAAACCCTAAGAATATATTAAGAACGACAATGTTCGGCTAGAAAATCCTAGCGTTTAGCAAGAAACACTAGAAATCGGTTCTGGAAACCCTAGTTTCAGTTCCGGGAATCTGAAACCCTAATTCGTTGCATGAAACCCTAAATCGGAGATTTAATGGCATAAGTGTAAATAATTAAAAGATTATTTAGGGTTAATCTTGACAATTGATTACAAAACCCTAATTCAAAAATTGAAACCCTAATACCAGATCTGAAAACCCTAATTTCAGATTCTGATAAAATGAAACCCTAATCTGGGTATATAACGGAGAATTTTAATACTTTAGTGCTATTAATTATAAGTCTAATTAGGGTAAAGGTTAATTAATTAACAAACCCTAATTTTCAATTGTGGAACCCTAATTGTTCCGTCAGAAATCCTAATGCTCAATTATGGAATTAATTGCTAAAATTAGCAATGCTAATTAGGAAACCTTAATCCTAATTATATCAATTTATGAGTAATTAGAAACCCTAATCTAATTACGAGATTAAATTTCTAAATTAGAAAATTAATTTTTCTATTAGAAACCCTAATTAGCGGTTTATAACCCTAATGACCATTTTGACCCTAATTGCGTAATTAGCAATTTTAATTAGGAATTATTAATCCTAATTAACAAGATTTAAGTATGATTAAGGAATTTTAATATAATTAGTAAATACTAATTATAAGTTAAAAATGTTAATTCTCTATTTTGAAAACCGAAATTCAGAATTTTAAAAATTAAATTTTTGCAAAGTTGAGGGTTAAAACCTAAACCCTAAATTTATCCAAATCATAAATTTTGGTATGCTCAAACCCTAAACCCTAAGGGTTTCATGAATTGGACAATCTAGAAAAAAATGGAAAAGTCCATAATGCCCCTTTTTGTATTATTTAAGCAACTTGCAAATCTAGCCAAGATCTTGAGTTGTTTACCAACCCTAAGCCTAAACCTAGCTAGCCTTTGACAAATCCAGCAAAATCAGCAGCAAATCAGATCATTCGATGAATCAAACAAATTATATAATAGATAAAGAGAGAGAAATTGTCACTTTCCAATTTATTTTGTCCAAACCCTTATCTCTCTCCATGCTTCGAAAATTTAGAGTGAGAGAGAGTTAAAAGATGATCCATTGTCAAGTATTAGCCAGCCAAGAACATATCTTAAGAATCAGATTCAAGAATTAAAGCTAGAAAGGTATAAATCCCTAAAATTTCAAAATCTTTGATCTTATGTTGTTTAATGTTAGTTGTTGTTTAAAGTAGGGTAATAAGGTGTCTATTAGAGATCTGGGTTGTTGGATCATGGATCCATAACATCTAGATACTCGAATATAGCAATTTATGAAATCTGGAAATGTTGGAAAATGTTGACTGACAAGCAAATGTCAGGGCCTTTAGATCTATATATGTTAAGTTGTTTTGTCTGTTTTATGTTATAGATCTGTAGTATGTTATGTGTTCTTTAATCTGAGACTTGAATAAATGATATACCATGTCTAGATCTCCAGATACAAGCGGTCAAAACTAGTTGACCGACCACGAAAATGCGAATCTGGGTAACCCAGATTACCCAGAAGTGTCTGACAACCTTTTTGATGGCCTCTGATTTCTCTTGTTGTAATGATTTAAGCTATATTGTGGTTAGATACTTGTAGTATGACATGAGTTCTACCGTTTAAAAGCTTTAGATCACCCATATCTGCATCAGGATCATAAATAAATCATGGTCAAATATAGTTGACCGAACTGCCTCAAGAACAATCTGGAAAACCCAGATTTGTTCAAGAACAGTTCTTGGTCGCCACTTTGACCGGCTTGAATCTTGTTCATCTGTTGTTTTTTAGACGATCGAATGATTGTTTATTGTACCTTGACATCAGGACTATAAACTAGAACCTTTATATCAAACTAGCAATACTTATACTGGTAGTTACAAGGATCTAAAATAGCACCCTCGTCTGTTTTTCATTTACCGGAAAACCCAGAAAATGAAGAACAACGATGTCAGAAATTTTGAGAGCCTGGATCTCGCTCATATGATGTAGTTTGGCCATGAAACAAGTTGGTGATTGTAGTATTACATAAATACTACAACATGAAATCAATCACGAGCCCAGAAATCGATCAGAACACGGTTTTAAATCCGGTCAAACCACCGACCCTCGCGTCTGACATGAATACTCAAGAACACTCAAGAACACCTATAGCGACAGAAAGCGTCGCTATAGGCCTTTAGCGACAGTTTATTTAATAATTTCCGAAAAATTAATTAAAAATTAGAAAAAAATAGTTTTTAATTATTAAAAATACAAAATAAATTATGAAAAATTATTTTAAAGTCTGAAAAATAGTTTTTAACTATTTTGAGTATATTTTGAAAATATTTAATATTTTTGGAATATAAATGGTATTTATTTATTTAATTACAATATTAAATAAATTATTTAAAAATAGTTTTTAATTCATGAAAAATCATATTATGGTGTAAGAAAATATTTTAAGTTATTTTTGATGACTTTTAATATTTTTGGATGAATTTCATTAATTAATAAATATTAATGTTAATTATTTTATTTAATAAATATATTAAATAAATTATGGAAAATTAGAATTAATGTTTTATAAATCATATAAAAATGATTTAAGTGTTATAAAAATATTTTAAGTTATAAAATATAACTTTTGATATTTTGGCATGAAAATATTATTATTTTAATATTAATATTAATTATCGGATAATGGATTTAAGTGTTTGAAAATCATATAAAAATGATTTTAAGGTATTAAAAATACTTTGATATATTATAATTATATTATAATATTATGTAATGATTTTCATTAATATTTTATATTAAATAAATATTAATGATTAAAGAATTAAGTGGTATTTAATTTATTTAAATACGGTTTTAAGGATTGAAAAATGTTAATAAATGGTAATAATTATTCGAAAATTATTACGAGCCTAGGAAAAATGTTTTGGCTGATAAGAAAATTATCTGTGATATTGTTAAGTATTAAGTCAGAGTTTAATTGAACGTAAACTCGATAAAAGTCCGACTAGACCGTCAGGATGATAGAATTGTGTCGGTTTCAACTCAGACTTAAATAGTTTGACTTGATACCTAGTCTTATTTGTGTTATAGACTGATAGTCTTATGTGGTAATGTGTTTAGGTTATTCTGTGTATAAATATAACAGTATTATACTGTGATGATATTATTCTAATATTGGAGATCTATATTATTAATATTAGTTCTTCGGTGTAAAGCGTTATTAATTGCGTGCGGTAATCAACGGTTCAGGCAAGTTTTCTTGTACTTAACTCTAATAAGAGTGTTTTATTCAAGCTGATGGTTAATCATTATTGATTGCCATGAAAATTTGTACTCTGTACATCTTGCATGTATAAGTCAGGTATGAAAGGCTGATCACCTTCATTACCAGTTGGTTCAGAAATGTTTGTTCATGTAAAATACTTGTTCAGTCAAAATTTTGTTCCTGCTAGTTCACAATCATATTGTTGAATTATAGCCAACCAATTATTCATACTCTTCAATCATGATATATTGTTATGTTATTGTATATAAACTTGCTGGGCAATTTTCATGCTCACCCTTGCTATATCATGATAAAACATTGCAGGTAAAACAAATGCGTCGTATACAGAAAAAGGTTAATGCCAAGTTCGGTGTGTGACAAAACGTACGGCTATATAGTAATAGAATAGTTTGATAATTATGGTTGTGTAATAGATATTTTATGAAATGTGTAATAAGTTAAGGTTACTCGATTTTGGGTAATAGTGTGTAATGTATTGTATAAACAACTTATGTTTATATCTTCCGCAAATAGTGATAGAAATAGTATACCGGATCCGAGGTGATTTGGGGCCCAGATTCGGGGTTATCACATTTTTCGAATCTGGAAAATTATTTTTTTGTTCTCTGACATCGAATGTCAGAGGCTGTAGATCGTTGTGTGTTTAGTATTTTTGTTGTTTTAAAGTGTTAATATATAGCCTGATATGTTGTCTTTAAGCTGGAAGTGGTAGAATAGCTATTTGATATCTGGACTTAAAGTTATTTAAGGTCAAACACCATTGACCGACGTTTGACTGCACAGAAATATGGGTAACCCAGAAAATTATTCCAGCGTCTGACAAGATTTCAAGCTCCTTTATCTGACAGTTCTTCGATGATATATTATTGATCTTAAATCTAAGTTGTAGTATGTATGGTATACTTCATTGTTGTGCCTTAGTATCATCTAAAGAGTTATCAGGTGAAGCGTACTCGACGGTCTAACCAAGCCAGACGAGCATGAAAGCCGTTTTCTGGGTAACCCAGAAAACGCTTGACCGTGTCGTCTAACATGGGTTGACCAGCATAGATTTGCTAATTCAGTGGTTGTTAGGTTGTTTTTATGTAATAGATCTTTACCCTTGCATGTTGGCTATACACTGCAGCTTATAGATCACAAAACAATTGCAAGGATTGCGTGTAGTAAAGGTTCAAAGTATGACCTATGATCTGTTCTTCATTTCTGGGTAACTAGGAAAATGAAGAACATTCCTGACAACATTTTTGGAGGCTCAGATCTCTCTTGTATTACGTGTTATGATCATTTTTGTTGTTGGGTCATGTATTCGTGCACTAATACTACAAGATCTAGTTTATAGTTGGTCCAGAAACACTCTGTGTGATGAAAGATTGTTGGTCAAACATGACCACTCGGTTACTGCCTTTGAAGGTTCTGGAAATGGTGAAGAACATGAAGAACTCCTATTGCGACGGTTCTGTCGCTATAGGTGGTCTTTAGCGACAGATATTTTTATAATTTCCGGAAATTAATAAAAAAATAGAAAAAAATAGTTTTTAATTATTAAAAATACAAAATAAATTATTAAAAATTATTTTAAATTCTGAAAATTAGTTTTTAATTATTTTAAATATATTTCATAAATATTTAATATTTTTGGAATATTAAAAGTATTTAATTTATTTAATTATAATATTAAATAAATTATTTAAAAATGATTTTAATATTTGAAAAATCATTTAAAATTATATTATGGAATAAGAAAATAATTTGAGTTATTTTTGATAACTTTTAATATTATTTGATAATTTTCATTAATAAATTATTATTAATGATAATTAAGTTATTTATTAAATGAATTAAATAAATGAATTAAAAATGATTTTATTATATTAAAAATCATTTTAAATAATAATAAGGTATTTAAAAATATTTTAAGTTATAAAATATAACTTTTAATATTTAAAGGTAAATTTCATTAATTAATTATTATTAATGATATTAAAGTTATTTAATAATTATATTAAATAATTTAGTTTAAAAATGATTTTAATATTATAAAAATCATTTTAAATGAAAATAAAGTATTTAAAGTTATTTAAAGTTATAAACTATAACTTTTAATATTTAAAGGATAATTTCATTAATAATTTAATATCAATGATATATTAATGATATTAGTTTTATTTAATAATTATATTAAATAAATAGTTTAAAAATGGTTTTAATTATTTAAAAAATCATTTAAAAAGGATATTAATGATTTAAAAATATTTTAAGTTATAATTATTGACTTTTAATATTTGGATAAATAGTTCATTAATATTTAAATATTAATGGTAATTATTTAATAATGATTTTAAATGTTTTAAAAATTATTTAAGGGTATTATAAATACTTTAAAAATATTTTGAGTTATTATACATAACTTTAATATTTTGGCAATGGTTTCATTAATGGTTTAATATTAATTAAATATCAATGATAATGGAATTCTTTAATATTTAAATCATTTCAAAATGATTCTGATATTTCAAAAATTTTGATAAATGATAATAATTATTTAATAATTATTATAAGACCATGAAAAATAGTGCGACCGGTGTTTAAATTATCCAAATGGATAATGAACTACGGTTTAGAGTCTTAGACTCGATATTTACCCGATAAAGCTGTCGGTGGACCGACATATTTTAGAAATTGATCTGGACTTAAATAATTTAATTGAATATGTGTTTATTTGTGATTCAATGATTATTAAGGTTGTATGACAATGTGATTAGGAAGGTGTTGATGTTTGATTATGAGTCAACGATTGTTGAACATGTGTGATAATGTGAATAGGAAATGTGCTGACTGTAATAGGCAGTGTCATGTGTACGATATGTTGTACTAATCAGTAAAATGATTTGATTAATGATAGGTTGTGATAGAAAAGGGTAGAACTAAGTTGAGAATTGTAAGCAGCGCATCAGGCAAGTATCCTAACTTTGCATATTTTTTATGCAATGGACAGAAGTGAGAAGTTCAGAATTATTATTATTAATGTACATATTGTTAAACCTATATTATATAGACCCTTTGATTATCAACATGTTAGTATATGATAATTCAGATATATATTCTGTTCGTTAATTTATAGAAATGATTATACAAGTGTCCCCACTTGGATAATCATTGTATTTAATCACATGTTGATACACCTTTGATATACATATATGTTGAATTATATTATTGTTGAATAAGATAAGACCTTTGTTATGAAAACCCGACAGGTATGAACATCTCGATAATGGGAAAAATTTTATGCGCCCAAGGCGGGCAGAGTGAACGATAACTTCGTTCTTGTACATGTAGTATTGATCAATACAGGGTACAATGGGGCTGATCACCCTCCGTGCCCGTAAGTCATGACGGTTTATAGATGAATTTCTGTTCAAACCTTTTCAAAAATAAAAACAATGTTCATAGTATGTCACAGAAAACCCCATATATAGTCAATACGTAGTTTCAAAAATTTGAAAGAGGGTTGTTATGATACTATTATTGGTATAGATTACTTCACAACTATTGACTGGTTGTAGAAGGGTATTATAAATAAAACATTTAAATTCTTTCAGCTTATATATATATAATACTTGCTGGGCACTCAAATGCTCATCCTTGCTTAATTTAAATGTTTTTCAGCTAAGTGTGAAGAATCAGAAGGCTCATGCCGAAATAATGGAAAGGGAAAGCTAACCAAATAAGATTTGTTGTACTGTTTGTAATAGTTTTAGATTATAAAGACTATGATATTTAAATATCTAATATCATGTAATGAATAACTAAAGGTTACGTACTTGGGAGAAAGACTCTGATGTATATGTAAATTTAAGTTAAGTTTTATATTATTGTAAATATTAGTAGTATTATTCCTCTCATAGAAATGGTATCGTGAAGTACCGTGTTCGGGTTTCAAGTATCCGGATTTGGGGGCCTCACAAGTTGGTATCAGAGCTATAAGGTTAAAAACTTTAGGTGGGTTAGACCTTAGGCTATAACCTTAGAACAGAGGAAAATGTTGAAAATATAAATAACTCATATAGAGTTTAAAATAGATGAATCAGACAAATTCATCGTCAAATAAACTAAAAGATAACTTATATAAAACCTTTATGTATTATGTATATATATTATATGCTAATCAGGATAATTGTTGTATGTAGATGTCAGGTGAAAAAGAATTAGGATACCCACGGATTGTAAAGAAGGAGCTACTATCGAATCCAATAGCGGAAATAGAAGCTCACAATGAAACCAACTCGGACGAGGTGGTTATTGTGGAAAACATAGTACCAGGTCCGGAAATAGTGGATTTGACAGATAGTGATTCAGACCCTAATGCTGAAGCTGATCAAGCATCAATGGAGATGCAGGAATTGAGGAACAAGGTTTCTTCTCTAGAAGGGTTGTGGAAGATAGAAAAACTGCTTAACATTCAATTGCGTCAAGCGTTAATAGAAATAATAGAAGAGCAGGATAAGCTTAAAATCCAAATCAATCAGATGGGAGCCTCAAGCAACACTTCGTGTTCAGCTCCGAGGGATAAGGGAAAAAGGAAGGTAGAAGACCGTGATTTAGCAAAACCTGGGAAGAAGAAATGGAAAAGGATATGTTATCTTTGCGGTTATGAAGGGCATACTACTCTGTATTGTCCTGACTATAAACGGGGAGCGTGTTTTGTTTGTGGAAAAGAAGATCATCAGGTAAGGAGCTGTCCAAGAAAGAAGACTTAGTAAATAGGTAGTGTAGGTTCTGTTGTGTAAGCATGTTTAATATAATATGTGTGTTTAGTGTATCTGTATAATGCATTATGCTAAAACTTTTTGTGCAAGTGGTGATGTAAATCCCAACTTTTGTAGTCACAATGGGATAACTAATGTTTAAAGCACTCTGTGCTGTGATATATAAGATATTTCGAAAGCATTGAATGAATATGAATCAAAGTTTGAGTTATGAAACAAGTTTAATAAGTTTAAACTTATATGATAAAGTTTAGAATGTAAGTTAATTTATGGTTTTTACTTAACCAGATAATGCCGCCAAGACATCAAACTCGAAATCAGAGGGCAAAAGAGTCTGTCAACAATGTTGAAGGACAACAACAAGCGGACCCAATGCAGCAGTTCGCAAATATGGTAGCTCATGCTATGCAACAAGGAAACCAGCCGGATAATCACTTGGCGAATTTTAAAGATTTTAAGGCTGTAGGACCGCAGAATTCAAAGGTACGACTGACCATGTAGAAGCCCAAACTTGGGTTAGGGAAATTGAGAAGGCGTTTATAATATCTAGGGTAGCTGATGGGAAAAAGACCTCTTTTGCCACCTATATGATGAAGGGCGAGGCAAATTTCTGGTGGGAAGCGAATCAGGTGAGGGCAAGAGTAGGTGTGGTAGCATGGGATAGATTTAAGACTTTATTTTTCGAGAACTATTTTTCAGCCAGTATGCAGTCTAAAATGGAGGTAAAATTTTAGGAGTTGAAGTAAGGGGATATGTTAGTGGCAGAATATGCCGCAAAATTCAATGAGTTAGCTAGGTTTGCTCCGCATCAAGTCGATACAGAGGCTAGGAAGGCGAGGAGATTTTAGCTGGGATTAAAACTCTGGCTCTATAATAAGGTGGCAGTGTTGCATATTCCAACATTTGCAGCACTCTTGGAGAAGGCGATTATTGCGGAGGAGGGAAGTGAGGCTATGAGCCTCTACAATAAGGAGAGGAAAAACAAGGGCAAGGTCGAAGGAGCTGAGAAGGTGAGAACTAATAGTGGAAGCAGGAGTGTTGATGGAAAAAGGAAGGGGAACTATTTTGGTAATGTCCAGGTTAAACAGGAAGGTGTTAAGAAGCCAGCGGTGCAGTGTGGAAAATGTGGAAAGAACCACTCCGGAGAATGTTTAAAAGGAAAATTTGTGTGTTACAAATGCGGGCAAGAGGGCCATATTTCTCCCAACTGCCCAAATCCTAAAATGAACAGTGGTTGTTTTATTTGCGGATCAATGGAGCACAAGGTGAAGGATTGTCCGAACAGGAGGGTGGAGGCAGGAAAGGAGAATATTGGTAAGGGTAGCGGAACGTTAGCAATCACAGGACCGACATCATCGAACAAACCAACAAAGTAAACATCAAGGGTCTTCAATATGACAGTTCAAGACACGGTGGCAGCTGGCAATGCAGTTCCAGGTAATATTCGAATAACTTTTATTTGCGTAATTAGAATTTTTCTATTTATAGTAAATTATTTTATAAAGAAATTTTGAGGAGGAATTTGAGTTCTTTTAGAAATCAAATTTCCGTTTAATCAGAAAGACAAGCTTAATTTGATTAGTTAAAGATAGGTTCGATCAAAGATGATCGAGATCTACTTGCGAAGATTGTGTATGCTATGTACCCAATTATGTGTAGGTTTTTAAGTGGTGATTCCAGGGATGGAATCCTTATAAGGGATGGTGAATTTGACAACCCGATATTTTCTTTATAAATAAATCTTAAATTTTGCGTATAAATATTTTTTTTTTATTTTTAGGATGAGGATTTGTACAAGATTATGCGTATATGTATTTATGTGGTAAATAAAAATATATTTATTACATGAATATTTACAAGTAAATTTATTTTAGAATTATTGATTATTATAAAGTATATTTTTATAATAATTAATTTTAAGATAGAAATGTTTTTATTAATTATTTTCCATAAATATATAATCATATATTATTTAAATAATATATGAAGTGATTTTTTTTAGAATAAATATAATAATTATTTTATTATATGAATTTTTGTATAGATTATTAAGTTAAATATATCAGATATGGAATCCAAACCCTAATTTTGGATTATTGTCAAGGTATTAGAATAATAATATAATATTAATTATATTTTGATTTTTCAGTGCTATGAATGTGTACGGTATGTTCGTATTGATAATGGTTGGTCAATTACGGTGTATTTTGACCAAACCCTAGTAATAATGTTAAACCCTAATTTGAGATCCAAATTAGAAGTGTGAGATTGTTTTATAAGTGTGTTAGATAAATTATATCGTGTATTAAATGTATTAATTAGGTAAACCCTAATTAAAATTCTGGAAACCCTAATTGCTATAATTAGTAACCCTAATTTGAAATTAGAGTTTGAAATTGTTGGTAAGTATTGATAATGTGATTAATTAGCAAGTATTATGATTATAATTATTAAATTTAGAAACCCTTAGTAATTGGAAACCCTAATTGTAATTTGGTAACCCTAATTACCAAAAGAATAAACCCTAATTGATAAATTAGCAAAGTCAACAATAATTATATGATCTAAACCCTAATGTCCATTTGTTAGATAATTACAAACTTACTTTAATTAACAAAGTAATTATTTTCAAAATTTTAGAAACTAAAATTTAGTTATTTTATTTTATTTAATTTAATTTTTTGTGCAAACCCTAGTTAAAAAATCCTATAATTTGTGCTAAACCTTAGGGTTAAACCCTAAGGGTTAAACCCTGAGAGTTTGCATGATTATAATTTTGCCATTAATTGGAAAATCAAAAGACCAAAATACCCTTTTTAGCATTAAAGAAGCTAGCATATAGGTTTTGACAAAGTGGTGAAGTTGTTCGCCAAACCAACAACTCCACATGCTCTTTATTTGACAGCAACAAGCAACAACTCAGCTCATTCATGCACCATGATGGCCTATATATAGAATTAAGAGAGAGAAAGTGTCATTTGTTCAATCATTTTTGTCCAACACTCAAACCTTTTCTCTCAAACACCACACCTCCGAAATTTGTTGATAATATCAGTCACAAACACAGCCCCACGAAATCCAACAACAAAACAACAACACAAAATCCGAAATTGCTCATTTAAGGTATAAACCCTACCTTGAATTTCTGTCCAAAATTTGTTGTTAGATGTTGTGTTTAAGTGTTAGAATATATTGTTTATGTTGTCTAGAGATGATCTGGGTTGCTAGATGTTAGATCCATAATATCTAGAGGCTCGGATTTGAAGATTTGTCGAATCTGGAAAATTATTTTTTTGTTCTCTGACATCGAATGTCAGAGGCTGTAGATCGTTGTGTGTTTAGTATTTTTGTTGTTTTAAAGTGTTAATATATAGCCTGATATGTTGTCTTTAAGCTGGAAGTGGTAGAATAGCTATTTAATATCTGGACTTAAAGTTATTTAAGGTCAAACACCATTGACCGACGTTGACTGCATAGAAATCTGGGTAACCCAGAAAATTATTCCAGCGTCTGACAAGATTTCAAGCTCCTATATCTGACAGTACTTTGATGATATATTATTGATCTTGAATCTAAGTTGTAGTATGTATGGTATACTTCATTGTTGTGCCTTAGTATCGTCTAAAGAGTTATCAGGTGAAGCGTAGTCGACGGTCAAACCAAGCCAGACGAGCATGAAAGCCATTTTTTGGGTAACCCAGAAAACGCTTGACCGTGTCATCTGACATGGGTTGACCAGCATAGATTTGCTAATTCAGTGGTTGTTAGGTTGTTTTTATGTAATAGATCTTTACCCTTGCATGTTGGCTATACACTGCAGCTTATAGATCACAAAACAATTACAAGGATTGCGTGTAGTAAAGGTTCAAAGTATGACCTATGATCTGTTCTTCATTTCTGGGTAACCCAGAAAATGAAGAACAGTCCTGACAACATTTTTGGAGGCTCAGATCTCTCTTGTATTATGTGTTATGATCATTTTTGTTGTTGGGTCATGTATCCGTGCACTAATACTACAAGATCTAGTTTATAGTTGGTCCAGAAACAATCTGTGTGATGAAAGATTGTTGGTCAAACATGACCACTCGGTTACTGCCTTTGAAGGTTCTGGAAATGGTGAAGAACATGAAGAACACCTATTGCGACGGTTCTGTCGCCATAGGTGGTCTTTAGCGACATATATTTTTATAATTTCTGGAAATTAATAAAAAAATAGAAAAAAATAGTTTTTAATTATTAAAAATACAAAATAAGTGATTAAAAATTATTTTAAATTCTAAAAATTAGTTTTTAATTATTTTAAATATATTTCATAAATATTTAATATTTTTGAAATATTAAAAGTATTTAATTATAATATTAAATAAATTATTTAAAAATGATTTTAATATTTGAAAAATCATTTAAAATTATATTATGGAATAAGAAAATAATTTGAGTTATATTTGATAACTTTTAATATTATTTGATAATTTTCATTAATAAATTACTATTAATGATAATTAAGTTATTTATTAAATGAATTAAAAATGATTTTATTATATTAAAAATCATTTTAAATAATAATAAGGTATTTAAAAATATTTTAAGTTATAAAATATAACTTTTAATATTTAAAGGTAAATTTCATTAATTAATTATTATTAATGATATTAAATTTATTTAATAATTATATTAAATAATTTAGTTTAAAAATGATTTTAATATTATAAAAATCATTTTAAATGAAAATAAAGTATTTAAAGATATTTAAAGTTATAAACTATAACTTTTAATATTTAAAGGATAATTTCATTAATAATTTAATATTAATGATATATTAATGATATTAAATTTATTTAATAATTATATTAAATAAATAGTTTAAAAATGGATTTAATTATTTAAAAAATCATTTAAAAAGATATTAATGATTTAAAAATATTTTAAGTTATAATTATTGACTTTTAATATTTAGATAAATAGTTCATTAATATTTAAATATTAATGGTAATTATTTAATAATGATTTTAAATGTTTTAAAAATCATTTAAGGGTATTATAAATACTTTAAAAATATTTTGAGTTATTATAAATAACTTTAATATTTTGGCAATGATTTCATTAATAGTTTAATATTAATTAAATATTAATGATAATAGAATTGTTTGATATTTAAATCATTTAATAATGATTCTAATATTTTAAAAATTATGGTAAATGGTAATAATTATTATAAGGTCATGAAAAATAGTGCAACTGTTGTTTAAGTTATCTATGTGGATATTGAACGTCGGGATAGAGTCTTAGACTCGATTTTTACCCGATAAAGTTGTCAGTAGACCGACATATTTCAGAAATTGATCTGGACTTAAAAAGATTGTTTGGATAACTGTTTATTTGTGATTCAATGGTGGTTAAAGTTGTGTGACAATGTGATTAGGAATGAGTTGATGTTAGTTTGTGATGCCATGATTGTTGAACATGTGTGATAAGATGAATAGGTTATGTGCTGACTGCAAAATGCAGTACTATGTGTTATGGTATATTGTTCTAATCGAACGAATGATTTGATTAATGATAGGTCATGATAGAAAGATAGAACTAAGTTGAGAATTGTAAGCAGCGCATCAGGCATGTATCCTAACTTTGTATTTTCTTTATGCAATGGACAAAAGTGAGAAGTTCAGAATTATTATTATTAGTGTACAGATTGTTAAATCTATATTATATACACCCTTTGATTATCAACATGTTAGTATATGATAATTCGGATATATATTCTGTTCGTTAATTTATAGAAATGATTATACAAGTGTCCCCACTTGGATAATCATTGTATTTAATCACATGTTGATACACCTTTGTTATACATATATGTTGAATTATAGATTATTGTTGGATAGGATAAGACCTTTTGTTTGGAACCCTGACAAATATGAACATCTCGTTCACAGGAAAACTTTTATGCACCCAAGGCGGACCAAGTAAATGATAACATCGATCTTGTAATGTTGTATTGATCAATACAGGGCACAACGGGCTGATCACCCCCGTGTCCGTAAGTTATGACGATTTGCAGATGAAGTTCTGCTAAACCTTTTCGAAAATAAAAACAATGTTCATAGAATGTCACTTAAACCTTATTTATAGCCAGTACGTAGTTTTAAAAATTTGAAAGAGAGTTGTTATGTTATTAATATCGGTTCAGAATACTTCACAACTATTGACTTTTTGTAGATGGATATTATAAAGAAAACATTTAAACTTTTTCAACTTATATATATATATATATAATACTTGCTGGGCACTCAAATGCTCATCCTTGCTTAATTTAAATGTTTTCAGATAAGTGTGAACAATCAGAAGGATAGGTCGAGAACAAGTGAAAAGGAAAGCAAACAGATTAGGATTACGGTGTCATATAGTAAAGGTTACGTACTTGGGATTAGACTCTGATAAAGATAAGATAAGTTTATAATTTATATTATTGTTATTATTATTAGTAATATTTCCGCTCATAGAAATGGTATCGTGAAGTACTGAGTTCGGGTTTCAAGTATCCGGATTCGGGGCTTTTATAGTTCTTGGACAAATTAATTCTTGAACTTGTTTTATTGAATTCTTATATCATTCTCATCACCCTCATGTTTATATTATATTGAAAGTCATATGTGGCATGTAGTGCATAGATGGACTTGGTATGATTATGAATTCTTATATCATCCTCATTTTATATTATGTTGAAAGTCATATTTGGCCTGTAGTGCATAGATGGACTTGGTATGATTATGACCAGGGATTATTCGGTGTAATCATGACCGTAATGTTACAAATGATGGGGTAAAAGTCCTCATTGGCCCGTAGTGCATTGATGGACATTTGTTGGCATGATCATGACCATTAATTAATACACAAATATTCTTGGCCCGTAGTGCATGGATAATTGTGGTCGTGATACTAAAGAATATCCTTAGCCGTAGTGTAGGGGTGATTCGATGATGTGGAATATTTATTAAGATGAGTCTCAGCGATAACAGTGATGAAAAACCTTTGTAATCATAAAAGATAGTAAATTTTATTTTCTACTTGACTCTTTTAATGGATTACTTGTTCTGCTGCAGTTAAACTTGATGTTTATTATATTTTATCAGTTTAACATTGTTGGAGACAAATGATAATTTATTCTGCATTATCTTAGTTATAATATTTCTTACTGGGCTAGTTGAGCTCACCCTTTCTTTCATTGTTCTCTTCAGGAAATGAGAATATAGATGGGACGAGTCGGGGAACAGAGTGATGGTCCAGAGGATAGCACTAGTAGTCCTCACTATTCTGTGAAATAGTGTGATAATAATTGTAATGAGGACTCCTTTTGAGTTTGTATAATCTCTAGTAGATAATATTTGTATTCAAACTCATAATTTATGTTTTGTCGTATTGTACACGACAGTTGTATTAGTAAGTTGTATTTGAATTCTGTACCATGTATCTGGCGACCCAAGATGGGCAATGTATACCTAATTTTGGGGGCGTCACAGTACATCACTCATTGGTAGTCACCTGAACACAAGGTATACCCTGCCAATGATCTCGGTTGTCACAAATCACATACGGCAATACCTTATATAGGTCCAGTGTCGTCAACTCCAGGTCGCTACCCTACGTGAGTCCCCGACGAGAGTTACAACGTAAGTCCCCGACGGGGTTTACAACGTGAGTCCATGACGGGGGTTACAACGTGAGTCCCCGACGGGGGTTACAACGTGAGTCCCCGATGGGGGTTACAACGTGAGTCCCCGACGGGGGTTACAACTTATATCTCCGGTGGGAGTAACAACGCATACTTATTCGTTGACACACAAATAACGATTAAACATATCAGTGCTCTAGAGCTATTCAAGGTTTTACCACCCGACTGCTCGTATTCCCCAGCATATCCCCGGCGGGGGTCACAATGCAATGTTCCGGTGATCTACACGACAGCGAATGTCAAGCAACCTTGACAATCTACCCACAAAGTCTCAGCCGTTGATTCACACATCGACGAAGGTCAGGCATCCTTGACAACATTTGTTGTTGGCAGTAAATACAACATGATCTTGACATACTCTGGCGATACTAACCAGAAAAAGTCAATGTTATAAAAGAGGATAGATAATGGAATATGTTATACACATCCGCAAACAGATCAAGATTTATCCCCACAGATCTCTTACACATAAGAGGTACATCTTCAGGATCAAGTCATAATCAAAGACATATGAGTTTGGTGATAACTCCAACATCAACATCCTAACAGATTCGGCTTACACATCAAATTTGGTCATCATTGCCAATTCCCAGTTAAAGCAACAAGGTGCTAGCAATCATCCCTAGCATGTTGGGCTACAACCCCGTATACAAGCATCATACATTTGCATCATGTTTCTATCCATAGTAATATGTTCATCTTGTTGCGTTTCAACTGTCTATGATTCTTTATCCTACCCATGCATCGCCATCCATGAGTATGATAAAGAGGGGCATCTGTAGACACTCGAAATTTTCTGTACTACTGTCACTAACATTGCAGGAGGACAGATTTGTCTTTTAAGAGAAAAATCTAAAAGACAATCCAAATCCATACCGGATAATACTGGAAGTTCAGCATCAACCCCAGATCGCAATCTGGGAGTAACAATTCCAACTTTGGAGATAACCCTGAGGCCTGCAGATACAATACCGAAACACGCACTGGAGAAGACCGATTAATCTCAGAGATAACCCCAAGGTGTCCAGTCTCAGTCCCAACCATGGGAGTAGCCACCAACCTTGGTGATAACCCCAAGGAATGCAGTTTCGGCGATAACCCCAAAAATGCTTTTTTCAAATACGACCATCTTCAATCTCGGCCCTCACAACGAGATGCAATGTACCAACCCAACAATAACATCGGGAAGACAGACACACCTCAAACGTGACAATGAGGACCTTCAACAATTGCAGCAGTTCAATCTCAGGAAAGTCTAAGCAACGTCTACTTTACCAGCCCAATCCGGCGATAACACCAGTGAGGGGCAACATCGTCATCTCGTCAGCACGATGGCACGTCACGTCGTCTTAACATCTCTACGCAACAATTTCCCATAAGACTAACCAATCCCGAGTGACTATTGTGTGGGGTAGCGGATGAAAGTAGAAGCTTGAAGACCGGTGGGCGTCGTCCCATCTTCAATGACTTCGTGCAAACTCTAGTCCAATGCCATCGTATAACTCTCAACAACAGCGGTCCGAAATAGGTCCTGTATACCTCAAACGGATGCCCAGATTGTACTTCTGAAAGTTCGAGTAGACATTACAGTGCCCAAGTGCAAGTACTTCGAGACGACCCGACCCAAAAAACTCGGGCCCAACCGTGCTGCCTCTGGTACACCTGCGGCTAAATTGCCTATAAATAGAGGGCTTGGGCTGCCCATTGTGCAAGGGAAAAAGTCGAGGAAGCCCTACCCAATTTGCTCCGCACTCACCCCATGCAGTGTACTTTTCCCTTTTAAACACTTGTGAACTCATATATAGCCCCTTTTGTACCTACAAAAGCAAGTTTTTACCCACTCTAAAGGTATATAAGTTTTCTTTGGCAGTCAGTTGTAAGCCTTCTCACACACTTTAGAGTCTTTCTCTTCATCTCTGCACACACCCTTCTACACGTTGAGAGTCGTGTTGCTTGTTTTTGCCGTAACTTCGGTCGGTGGTTTCATTTCAGTCTGTATATATACATATTATATATATATATATGAACTATTGTCGAACTCTGTTCGATGAGCCTGGATTTTATATCCGGTGTGTTTATTCGCTTTCCTATATATATATATATATATATATATATATATATATATATATATATATATTTTTTCTTCCCAGCTAGAGTTTATTTCGTGGTGGTTGATCGCTTTTACAGTTTTCTTTATGTTTCGTCCTGCCTGGAGTTTACTTTGTGGCAGTTGATCGCTTTGTACAACTTTATTTACATTTTGTCCCGCCTGGAGTTTCCTTCATGGCGGTTGATCGTATTTAAAGCTTCATTTACGTTTCGTCCCGCCTGGAGTTTCCTTTGTGGCGGTTGATCGTATTTACAGCTTCATTTACGTTTTGTCCCGTCTGGAGTTTCCTCCGTGGCGGTTGATAGCTTTTACAGCTTTTTTTACTTTTCTGATCCCCCATGGAGGTGCTTCGTGGTTGGTGATCATGATTGTATATATATATATATATATATATTTATAGCTTTTATATATATACCTGCTTACTGCTTTCATATAAATTGCAGTATTATATGCGCCTAGGAATCATGTGATCACAGATTCAGCCTATTCGATATAGATTCGGTTCCCATGATGGACATTTTCAGCTGTAAGCAACTTGTAAATTATTCGCGGTGTCTGAATTTCCTCAGATGGTTTCCATACCCACGAGGACGTCGACTTTATTTTTTTATATTATTTTAGTACGGATGCCTCACATTCGTAAAATAAAATCCCGACATTATACATGTTGGTACAACCATTTAAAAAATCAGCTGACGACTCTTAATAGTCCATCGTCGACATTATACATGTCGGACCTTTTTCACTTGTTTTTTCAATCAAATCTCACCAAAAAATGAGAACACCAAAGAACAAGTAACAGAAAGGGACATCCAAAAATCTCGACGTCGACAGTATGAATATTATTTCGTTCAATATTCCAAAGAAATATTATTTTCATTTAATATTCGTAAGGAATATTATATTCGTTCAATATTTTAAAGGAATATTATTTTCGTTTAATATTCGTAAGGGATATTATTTTTATTCAATATTCATATGAAATATTATTTTTCTTCTATACAATGTAGTATGTAAGTAATATTATTTTGTTTCAGATTTCGAATTCTACACTCATTTTGTTGAAGTTTTGGTTTCTATACTCTATGAAATTAGTAAAATATCCTTGATATTTGCGCTTCATGTAGTATCTTTCCATGTAAATATTATTCTGAACATTCTTGATAAGTTTTAACTTTTTCATGTCGGAGTACTATTCACGGGATTACTATTCCCAAAGTACTATTTATGGGATACTATTCACTCAATTACTATTCACCCGGGGTACTATTTAGGATACAATATTATTGATTTCTTTTCGGTCCAAATCATTTTTAATACAATATTATTCTTGAATTTTACCCCACAAAACAATATCATGTTGACAATTTAGACATTATTGAATTCTGGATAAATTAAATTATAAATCTTTAAAAATTTATTCTTTACTTTCTTTTAATTGAATTCTTATATCATTGTCATCATCCTCATGCTTATATTGTTTTGAAAGTCATCTTTGGCCCGTAGTCCATAAATGGACTTGGTATGATTATGACCATGGATTATTCGGTATAATCATGACTGTAATGTTACAAATGATGTGGTAAAAGTCATCATTGGCCCGTAGTGCATTGATGAATAGTTTTTGATATGATCATGACCATAGGTTCTCTTCGGCCAAGAGTGCAAAGATGAATTGTTTTATGGCATGATAATGACCGTTGATGAAAACAAGATTATCATTGGCCCGTAGTGGATGAATAATTCGTGGTCGTGATACTAAAGAATATCCTTGGTCGTAGTGCAGTGATGATTCGATGATGTGGATTATATATTAAGTTGAGTCTCAAAGATAAAACTGTTGATAAACTTTTTAAATCATAGAAGATAGTAGATTTCATGTTCTAATTGACTCTTCTAATGGATTGCTTGTTCCGCTGCAGTTAAACTTGATGTCTATTGTATTTATCAGGTTAACACTGTTGAAGGCTAATGATAATTTATTTTTCATTATCTTAGTCATAATATTTCTTACTGGCTAGTTGAGCTAACCCTTTGTTTTCATTGTTCTGTTCAGAAAATGAGAATATAGCTGGGAAAAGTCGGGGAATGGAGTGACGGTCCAGATGTTTACATTAGTAGTCCTCACTATTTTATGAAGTAGTGTGAAAATAAATGTAATAATATTGAATTTGAGTTTGGATATTGTCTAGAAGACAATATTCGTGTTGAAACACCCAGCTTATATTTTGTCATACTTTACACGACAGTTGTATAATTAAGTTGTATTTGTATTCTGTACCATAAATTTGGCGACTCGGAATGAGTGATGCATACCTATTTTGGGGTGTCACACTAAAGGTATTGGGATAGAAGATCGTAAAATAAAACTATCCTAGCATAGAAATATATCGTAATATATACTGTGACAAACGAGATTTTTGTAATTTAATTCTTAATATTTATTGAATTAAATAAATAATTTCGATGATTTAATTATTAGATTAAATAAATAATTGATACAATTGTGATAGATTAATTTAATGATATGTGTGATATTTACTAATTTAATGTGGAGAATATTTATTATTCAAGTATGTATTTATGTGAGCTTATTGAATTTAAAGAAATATTTAATAAGCCTAATGTTATTTTAATTAATGTAATAATTAATTATAGATTAATAATTTGATATTATTAATTAATGAAAAAATTAATTATATGATTATATGAATTAATGATAAATTATTATATTTTATTTAAATTAAATTAAATAAAATATTTGAATTATTGTGTAAGGGTATGACATGATTTAAACTATAAGATAAAAGAGTTATTAAATTAAACGGGATTAAGTCTTTTAAAGCTAGCCAAATATGACCTTAATGGGAGTTGAAGATAGTTAACCCATGATTGGGTAACTGACCACAACGTGTCAGTTCCTTCCAATATTACTACGACATGTTCTTTATTCCTTTCATTATTGCTAAGTCTAGAAAATATTCAGAGAGAGAGAGCCTAAGAATTGTCAGAGAGAATTAAGATTTTGAGAAGGAGACTAAGAGTGGGTAATTGAAGAAACATCTGAGTTTTCTAATCTACACCTTACACTCAGGGTAATCTCCTCCTTCCCAAATTATAAATTACGTTATTAAAGTTTTTATGAATATGGATTTCAAAGTTCTGTAAGGTCTCTATATTTATAAAGGGTATGGATTATGTGTTGTATATGTATTAAATGTTATCAAATTGTATTCAATTATATATTATGTAAGTTATTATGTCATCAGTTTCATGAAAATACGTCGTATATGTTACTCAAAACTTACGGAGTATGGGTTTTGGCCATATGGCTCTTATACATAAATTTAATGTGTCAAACATAAATAGTTTTGTAAAATTTATACTCGTATATTATTATGCATGTTAATATGAAGAAACCAAACTTTAAATGAACTGATTCGGTGTTATAACGAATCTGTAGTATTAATTTTCATGATTTATGTTCAAAACTAGAGGTGGCAAACGGGCGGGCGCGGGCCAGGTCAGGCTGGGCCAAAATGAGCCGGGCCAAAAATGCCCGGATTTTCACAGGCCAAAAAAAGTAAGCCCATAGCCCACGGGCTCACGGGCGGGCCGAACGTGGTTTATGCCAATTTTTTGGCACTTTTTTGAGCCTGCAAAGCCCGCGGGCGGGCCGGGCTTTGAACGCGCCAGGCCAAAAAGGCCTGGGATTTTGTGGGCCAAAAAATGTGGCCCAAAGCCCACTTTTTGGAGGGCGGGCCGGCCCGGCCCGCGGGCTTTGGGCCCGTTTGCCAGGTCTATTCAAAACCTTCAAGAACATCAAGAACAGTGAAATTTACATATTTTAATTTTGTAATTATGTGTTTTAATGGCTTAAAATCATTATATAAATGTTGGGTAATGATTATATATGAATTATATCATGTGGGTTTGATTAAATTCGTGTAGTAATAATTTAATTGGAATTTTTAACTGTGTTCTACAATTTTTTGCGAATTATAGAATAGTTTTTGGTTCGCCGCGCCGCGGCGCCAGTCTCGTGCCTTAATTCCCGCACCACAGCGCCACCGCACCGCAGCATTAGGTCTCAAGCAAGGCTTAGTACAAAGGTGGCGCCGCAGCGCCACTCTGCAGAATGTCCAGAAACAAATTATTTTTAAATGTTCAAATCTAACAATGTGATAGCAACTTAAATTAAAGAACATAGAGATATGTTAGAAGTATAATGGCATAATAAAATAGATACTTAACATGTAAATAATATAATTGAATGTGGATTGAATTATTGAATACATAATTAGCTTGTTATTCATGAAGTATAAATTATGTGACATTAAGTGTAATACATTGACTAAGTATAGTCATAATTCGAGTTAGACAAAAAGAATGAACGTTTGATGATTAGTTAAGTTATAATTAACTGGTTTTGTGAATATAAATGGTATGTAGGATTAAATTCAAGGAACGTGTTTAATTAACGTGTAATTTACGCACGAGGCAAGTTTCCTAACCCTACTTGTTATCATTATTCATGTTTATAAATCAAGTTCATTTCTTATGTTTTCAAAGTATGATTCTGTTATACAATAATTGTTCTATTGTATACCTATTGAGATTGTTATTCATTTTAATTATCATTTATTGTTGAACCTTATTAGACTAGCGAACCCTTAATTGATTCGACTAGTCCATAATTGATGAACGTTCTAAATTTTAGAACCCTTATTGAATTATCCAAACCAAACTTCCTTTGGTGCGGACTCTAATGTCAAACTAAGATGAACAACCCTGCAAAGAGATTTACTTATGCGTTAGCGTTAAGATATTGTGCACAGTATGGTACTAAGGGTTGATCCCCCTAATAACGAGTAGAAAGGTCCATAGTCTTATGACTGTTAAATGGTTCAAGTATAACCCTTCCTAACCTAGGACATGGGTCAAGGTCATATGACCCTCAGAAATCTTTTGATTCTTGTTATTCATTCTTGATTCAAAAGTTGAGCTTTTATTTCAGAAGTTTTTGATTCACTCGCATGTTATTATACATTATTATTTCATTATTTTACTTGTGGGCAATAGTGCTCACTCTTGCGTAATAATAACATTGCAGTTAAGAACGAAAGAACCGACGAACCTTCCACAAGTAAAGCAAGGGCAAGGTTAACAAGTGATGAATACTTGTTATTTGTTGAGATGTTGAATTTTTTTATTAACTTAATGATGTTTTTTAAGACTTATTTGTTTATGTTTCCGCACAGATGTTTAAGGTTAGTATGACCTGAGATTATGTTTATTATTCAGATGTTGTAACCCCATAAGGGGAAGATTTATTTCTATCTATTGTATGGTTTGCATTTATTATGGGTAGATAGATAGATGATATTTGTACAGTGAACACCAAATCCCGTGGAATTGAAGTACATGGATTTGGGGGTGTCACATATACGATAAGATCACTCTGTGATCGGATAAGGTTACAGTAGTGAGAATGATCAATAGAATGATTGAAAATTTTATGGTGAGAATGTCATGTCATTTGTACTATGAATTTGTACATATTCAGGAAAGAATTATGAATACAAATTGAATAAAAAATAATTATTGAGAAGGGAGTTAAGATTAAGTGGGGATTTTAATTGAGGACTCATGTCAGCAACTGAGTTTGGTGTAACAACCACTTAGTTTCTTACATTGATAATCATTGAAATGTATTTTTCATGCTATTTGTAAGACCCCAACTTTTATGAATAAAGATGAATTTTTCTATAAATATCATTTTTGAATATTAAGGTATGAATTTGTTATAATGTTATAGTTGTGGGTAATATTTATGAATTTTGCAAAGTAAGCAAGTTGTTATATAATATTCGATTGGTCGGGGAATATTCGTTTTAATAGGAAATATTCGTACGACGGCACAATCATTGGTGGACCCCACAACATAATTATTGTCGAAATGAGAAAATGACATAAATACCTTTTTATGAAAATAACGACAGAAGTTTTACCGCTAACTGTTGAAATAACCGGTGTTAAAAGTAAAGTAATACGCGTGGTTGCATAGTAGCACACAATATTGATTATTGATGCTTACGTGAGAAGTCACTCAGTTATACTCAATTATTGCTACAGTAATTGCTGCATCATATCTCTCATATTATTGATTGAATTATTGTCACAGTATCATCTGTATAATATTTTTTTATTATTAAATCAATAAATGAGACTACAAAGTTATTAATATTATTATTTACAATATTGACGATGTCTATAAGTTTTTTCAATGAGAGGTTTGGTCACCTAATTGCACACCAATAGAGAGAAATCCTTATTGGAAATCCCCTTCTTTCCTGAGAACGACCTAGTTGTTAAATATTGTGAATTATAATAATTATGATAAATGTTATTAACAATATTGAGGTGATTTTTATGAAGTATTTTTTGGACCCTCATTTATCCATTTTTCAAAATAATCGATAGAAAAGTATTTAATATTATAAAGGTGGGGCCACATGTGGGGGCCACTTGTGACTTATGAAATTTGAAATGGGGGAGGATGGAGTTTACTTATGATTGAGGGTATGCATTATATATAAATATATATATATATATATATATATATATATATATGTGTGTGTGTGTGTGTGTGTGTGTGTGTGTGTGTGTGTGTGTGTGTGTGTGATGAATTTAAATGGGGGGCATTGATGCCCGGGAAAGGAGGGAGATACTTTATTATTAATATATATATATATATATATATATATATTTATTATATATATATATATATTTATATATTATAATAAGTTTTGTTTTTTATGAAAAAATAGAATATATTATATTATATATAAAGTTATTTGTTTTACTTGAATTTTATATTCTAAATTTTTTAAAAACGAATCGTCCGTGAATATTTTTTTTTAAAGTTACTGTGCGTCTGTGATTTTCAAATTCAAATAGTATTCTTTCCATTCTCCTATAAATAGGATGCTTAGTTAGAATTGAAAATCACACCAGAATCAAAGAATTCTTCTTCTATAATATACAACGTATTTCTTAAGAGTTTTAGAAAGCTTTGAGCGTAGAAAACAGTAAAAGTTATCTTCAAGAATATCACCGCTATAGTAGTTGGAATACTCTTCTTTTCAAGGTAAGGGATGTGTAGTAAAAGTTTTATTGTATACTCATTTAGTTAAAGTTTTAGCTTCTATACTCCATGAAATTAGTAGAATATCCTTGATATTTGCGCTTCATCCAGTATCTTTTCATTGAAATATTATTCTGAGCATTTTTGATAAGTTTTAAATTTTTTATGTCGGATTACTATTCACAGGGTTACTATTCCCAAAGTACTATTCACGGATACTATTCACTAAGTTAATATTCACCCGGGGTACTATTCATGATAAAAATTGATTCGTTTTCGGTCAAAATCTTTTTTGGTACAATATTATTCTTGAATTTTACTCCACAAAGCAGTATCATATTGACAGTTTGAACGTTATTGATTTCTAGATAATTTAAATTATAAATCTTTAAAAATTTATCCTTTGCTTTCATTTAATTGAATTCTTATATCCTTGTCATCATCCTCATGTTTATAGTATGATGAAAGTCATCTTTGGCCCATAGTGCATATATGGACTAGGTATGATTATGACCATGGATTATTCGATATAATCATGACAGTAATGTTACAAATTATGTGGTAAAAGTCGTCAATGGCTTATAGTTCATTGATGGACAGTTTTTGGCATGATCATGACCATTGATGAATACACGAATATCCTTGGCCCGTAGTGCATGGATAATTTGTGATCGTGATACTAAAGAATATCATTGGCCGTAGTGTAGGGGTGATTCGATGATGTGGATTATTTATTAAGCTGAGTCTCAGCGATAAAATTGATGATAAATTCTTTTAAATCATTGAAGATAATAGATATCATGCTCTAATTGACTCTTCTAATGGATTGCTTGTTCTGCTGCAGTTAAACTTGATGTCTATTGTATTTTATCAGTTTAACACTGTTCAAGGCTAACGATAATTTATTCTGCATTATCTTAGTCATAATATTTCATACTGGGCTAGTTGAGCTCACCCTTTTCTTTCATTGTTCTCTTCAGGAAATGGGAATATAGCTGGTACTAGTCGGGGAATGGAGTGAAGGTCCAGATGTTTGCATTGTTAGTCCTCAATATTCTGTGAAATAGTGTGATAATAAATGTATCGAGGACTTATTTTGAGTTTGAATTTTGTCTAGAAGACAATATTTGTATTAAAACTGACAGCTCATGTTGTATATTTAAGTTTGTATTTATATTCTATATCATGTATTTGGCGACTCAGAATGGGTGATGTTGTAAGACCCCAACTTTTATGAATAAAGAATAATTTTCTCGAATTATATTTTTTTGAATATTATGGTATTGATTTGATATAATGTTATAGTTGTGGGTAATATTTAAAAATTTTGCAAAGTTCACAAGTTGTTATATAATATTCGATTGGTCGGGAATTATTTGTTTTGACAGGGAATATTCGTACAACGGCACAATCATTGGTGGACCCCACAACGGAATTATTGTCGGATTAAGAAAATGACAAAAATAATTTATCAAAATAACGGCGGAGGTGTTACCGTTAAAACTGTTGAACTACCCGGTAGTAAAAGTACAGTAATACGCGTAGTTGCACAGTAGCATACAGTATTGATTATTAATGCTTACGTGAGAAGTCACTCAGTTATACTCAATTATTGCTATAGTAATTGCTGCATCATATCTCTCATATTATTGATTCAATTATTGTTACAGTATCGTCTACATGATATGATATATTATTAAATCAATAATTGAGACGACAAATGTAAGACCCCAACTTATTAATGAATAAAATCAAATTTCCTTTAATTATTATTGTGAATAATAAGGTATTAATTTGATATAATACTTTGGTTATGGGTGAAATGTGCAAAATTTTCAAAATAAGCAAGTGGTTATAAAATATTCATTTGTCGAGGAATATTCGTTTGGTCGTGGAATATTCTTTTTGTAGGGGAATATTCGTATGACGGCGTAGCTATTTGGGGGCCCCATAACGGATAACGGTCGGATGAATAAAATGACAAAATTAAATAACAGCGTAGTTATTACCGTTAACACTGTTGGAATACCCGGTGTGATGCCCCCAAAATAGATATACATCACCCATTCCGAGTCGCCAAATACATGGTACAGAAACAACTACAACTTCATTAATATAATTGTCGTGCAAAATACGACAACACAAACTGTGAGTTTAAATACAAATATTATCTTCTAGACAATATCCACACTCAAATAAGTCCTCATTACAATTATTGATACACTATTTTACGAAATAGTGACGACTACTAAAACAACTGTCGTGAACCACTACTCCACACCCCGACTAGTTCCCACTAGATTCTCGTCTCCTGAGAAGAAAAATAGAACAAAAAGGAAAAGGGTGAGCTCAACTAGCCTAGTAAAGAATATTATGACTAAGATAATGTACAACAAATTATCCTTAGTCTTCAACAGGGAAAAATCTGATAGAATAAATTAGACAACAAGTTTTAGATCAACTACTGCAGCGGAAACAACAATTCATTAGAAGAGTTAAATAGAGAATAAAACCTACTATCTTCTATATATGAATTTAAAAGTCCATCGTCAATATTTTATCCCTGTAACATCAATGAACATATATTTGGAAGTCAAATATTCATCTTTGCACTACAGACCAAAGATATTCATCAGTTGGTCATGTTCATCTAAACACCTGCTCATCTTTGCACTACGGGCCAAAGATATTCATCAGAAATCATTCATCTTTGCACTACAGGCCAAAGATATTCAGTTAGATCATCATTTAGGACTGAGGATGATGAAAAATATTTTGAAGAAAACGAATCCAGTGAAACAAAAGAACAAATATTAAGGATTCGTACTTTAAACAATCCAAGTTCAAAAATACTTCATGAATAATCAGAGTGGAGTAAAATTCAAGAATGATCAAAACATAGATCCAATCAAAGATAGGAATCATACCAGACAATCATGGACATAGAAAAGAAAATTTAATTTTTATGTGAATAGTGTCGTATTCATGAATAGTGTCGTATACGTTAATAGTAACTTCGACACTAAAAGATAAAAATTTCACAAAAAAATATCATGCTTTGTGAATAGTACTCGTGAATAGTAACTCATGAATAATAACTCGTGAATAGTAACCCATGAATAGTAACCCCGACATAAAAAAGTTCCAAATTTGATAAAAAGTTCAAACCAATATTTAAACATAATGATATTGAATAAATAATATCACTTACGAAAAAAATAACATCCCTTACCTCAAAAGGATAGTATTTCTGACTGGAATACTGGATATAGTGCTGAAAGAACTTGCACCGTATAGCAATACTCAAAGTACTAAAATACTCACAAGAATACGCTCGATAATATAGAAAGAGAAAAAGAGAGAAGATTTCAGTTTCTGGTATAATTTTCAATTCTAACTTAAGCACCCTATTTATAGGAAATTGCTTAGAACACCAAATCAGAAAATTTAATATAATAATATTATATATAAACAAATTTCCTACGCCCACTTCTTGAATCTGAATTCAGCAACTACATCACATGCAAGACCCATAATTAATGAAAAAAACGTTTTCATATTAAAAATAATTAAAACTTCCAAAAATCAATTACTTCGAAACTTCAATAATTCATAATAAATAGCTTTTTTATCAGAAAATTCGAATCTCGCAATGTTTTATAGGAAATTCAATTCTCTACAACTTTGTAGAAGAAGGTTTTTCCAAATTCCAAACAGAAATTGATCGAAATCCACATACAGACGATTTTTCATGCTATAATCAAATTTCAGTCAAGAAATGAGGTCCACCGACACACAAAACATGTGTTAATCATTTAATGCAATAAAAATACTCTTTCTCCCCATATACTCATATATCCCACATTCATTGTAAAAATATCATCATTATTCTATTATAATAATATAATAAAATATTATTTTATCAGAAAAGATAAAATATCAATTTTTAACAATTGCCACTTTAAAAATTTTCTCCATCTACATCCACATAAAATCAATATTTTCCTCATCATATAAATCAATAATTAATTATTCACAAATAATATTACAGAATCACAGTACTGGAAAACAGGCCGTTCCAAGGAAAGAGGGGGCTTTCCAATAAGAATTTCTCCTTACTGGCGCGCAATTAGGTGACCAAACCTCTACTTAGACAGAACTTTCTAGACATTGCCAATAATGTTTTCTAATAATATTATTCAGATAATATGAATTATTGCTTCGATAATGGAAAATACTGTGTAGTGACAATTATTGAAACAACAGTAATATAAAATATCAACGCAGCAATTATTGAATCAAAAATAAAATATTGAATAATAATTACTGTAAAAATTATTGAGAAGTGCCTTCTTACGTAAGAATCAATAATTGGTGCAATACCGTGTGCTACTATGTAACATCGCGTATTACTATGTTTTAACCACCGGGTATTCCAACAGTATTAACGGTAACAACTGCGCCGTTATTTATAAACAACTTATACTTGTCATTTTCTTCATCCAATCTCTTTCCGTTATAGGCCCACACAAGGCTGTGTCATCGTACGAATATTCACCAACAGCAAGAATATTCCACGACCAAACGAATATTCTTCAACAACAATGAGTATTTTATAACCACTTGCTTATTTGAAATATTTGCGCATTTTACCCATAACTAACCACATTAATCAAATCAACCCTTACTATTTCAAAATGATAAATAGAGGAAATTAAATTTTATTTGTTAATAATTTGGGGTCTTACAACTTCCCCTCCTTATGAAATTTCGTCCTCGAAATTGACGTACGTACTTGGTGTTTCGAAAAGGTGAGAATACCTCGCTTTCATTTCCGTTTCCAACTCCTAGATCATTTCCTCAATAGCATGGTTCCTCCATAAAACTTTTACATGTGGTATGACCTTTGTGCGTAGGACATGCTCTTTCCTATCCAAGATCTTGACAGGTACCTCCTCGTACGTTAAATATTTTGCTATCTCGTCTGGTTCTAACTCAATAATTTGTCCATATATTTACGTAACATCGATACGTGAAAAACGTTATGAACACGCGTCATACTTGGCGGTAAAACGAGTCTATAGGCCACAGTTCCTATTCAATCGAGGATTTCAAATGGACTAATAAATCAAAGGTTTGAGCTTTCCTCACATCGTCGATTCTCGCTTTTGGAATAATGACTTCTTGTATCTTCCTCTTCATATTTATCAACTCCTGGTCTATAGCTTGAGCAGATTTAAATTTATCGATTAAAGTTGATTCTAATCGTACATTCGTTATCTTCACGCAGATTCTTGGAATCTTTAACTCTATCTCCATCTTTTGTAAGTCATACGAAATGGGTCTTTGTGTTAACAATATCGCACTCGTAAACGCATACGATCTTTTACTCAACGCGTCAGCTACCACGTCCGTTTTTTTTTTCAAGATGGTATTGAATGGTATGGTCGTAATCTTTCAACAGCTCGAGCCAACGTCGTTGCCGTATGTTGAGTTCTTAGAAGCTCTTCTCACATTCCTCGCTCCATTTGAATTTTATATCTTTTCGAGTCAGCTGATTTAATAGAGTATCGATTCGATTAAATCTTTTCACGAATCTCTGATAGTAACCAGCTAAGCCTAAAAAGCTACTTATTTTGATTACTAACTTAGGTTGCTCTCAACTGTGACTGATATCCCAATCTTGGATAGCACGTCATAATGGCACCTATCAGTTTACCACTGCACGAATATGACGTCCCCTACAGAGAGTTTGGTTTCAGTGCATTCCACAAAGGAAGTCACCAGATAGAGGCTAAGATACCAACTCCTGTAGTTAGATTTTCAACTCCTGAAGTTCAATAGGGCCCATTCTATATGAGATTTTAGAAATGGGTTTTGTAATGGGTTCAAAGTCGATACAAAATTCAATATCACGCTCTGGGCGTAGGCCAGGAAATTTTTCAGGAAATACGTCAGGAAATTTACTAACAACAGAAATATCATTCAAATCTAACGTAATTTTGTTCAAGTCCATAACATGGCTAAAAAAGCTTGACATCCGTTTTTCAATAAACGAATGACTTTACGGCTTGATATAAAAGAGTTTGACTTCAATGGTTTGGTTGCTTAAATTCGAATAACAAGTTGATTAGGAATATGAAAACTAACAACCTTACAAAAGCAATCAATTTTAGCATGATGAGTGGTTGACCAATCAATCCTTAAGGTCACATCAAATGCAAGAATTTTTAAAGAAATAAGGTCAGCAGGTAATGTGATGATGCCAACTTGGATCAAACAAGATTTATAAACAGCGGATTTAACGAAAGTTTCTCCTAACAGAGTTTCAACAAATAAGTCAAAGTCTAATTTTCTCCAGAGTCAAGTTTAAACGTTGAGTAAAAGTAGGAGAGATAAATGAATGGGTAGAACCGGTATCTAATAAGGTATAACTTCGCAAAAATTTATAATTAACTAACCCGTGCTAACTTCATTCGGGTTACTTCCTTTTTGATAAGTCACGAAAAACGCTCTTCCAAGAACCGATGACTTTGACTTTTCTGGGACAGCATTTGGAGTCACCATCTCTGCTGGACTTGGTTTCACTACAGGACAATCTCGAGCTATATGACAGTCCTTTCCATAACTAAAACATACCCTGGAAGATTATGAACAGTTTGGACTTATGTATCCATCTTCTCCGCATCTGTAGCATCTAACTCGCGGTCTTTCTCCTCCCCTAGAATTCGTTGCTGCTGTTGGTGCCGACGTTTTCCCGTCATTATTGAATCTTCTCTTTTTGAAATTTCCACTTGACTCACCTTTCCTATTATCTTGACCATGATTACCACCGAAGTGGTTACCATTTTTGACATGATAATTTTCTCCACGATGGTTATCATTGTTCCGATGACCGTTTCCATCGGTACGATTATCATCGAGTTATTGGTCATTATTCTTCAGTTGAGCTGACTCATTATCGCGCTCCAATAACTGAGCCCTATTTATAACATCTGAATATAAACAAAGTTTGTGAGAAATGAGGTATTGACGTATTTTGGGTTTCAAACCTCGCAAAAACATTTGTGTCATTCTCTCCTCATTATCAACCAAATTGGGATGCAAATCGAGACAACTCGGTAAACTTAGCTTCGTACGGCGACACGTTCATATTGTTTTGCTCCAGTTTGATGAACTCTATCTCCTTCATGTGACGAATACTTTCGGGAAAGTGCTTGTCGTTGAACAATTCTTGGAACTTCTCCCAAGACATCTTCAGTGTGATAGGCTGAGTACGCTTTACAGATTCCCACCAATAATCTTCCTCTCCTCGCAACATGAAAGTGGCGAAAGGAACCTTTTGCTCCTCTGAGCATCCCAAGACATCAAATATCTTAGTGATCTGTTTTATCCACGTCTCTGCCGTAAGTGGTTCTGGATTTCCCAAAAACACCGCCGGTCCTAACTCCTTGAACTGCTTAGCAGTGACCATTCTTGAGTTGCCAGTGTTTCCACCTGCATTTTGAACAGTAGTCTTTCCCGTTTGGTTTTGCATGAATTCTAGAAAGATCCTAAACATACCATCGTTCATCATCTTCTCAGTGGTGTTGTTCACAGGAGGAACATTGTCATCCTGTTGCACGTTCTCCTCATTGGTGAGCAAAGGTGTCTACATGGTCTCATTTACTCCATAGTCGACATTCTCAGTTGACATTCTCAAATACTGCCATAAAACAAGGGTTAATTAAACAAATTAACATATCACATATTAACCATATACTTCAACTGACCAACAAAAAAGCTTAGGTAGGACACACTAGCGAAGGATTTACTCGTCTCTCCCCTCCTAGTTCTATTCCCCGATCTCCGCAAGAGACCATATCCCTAAGCTCTGATACCAACTGTGGAGACCCCAAAATGGATATACATCACCCATTCTGAGTCGCCAAATACATGGTACAGAAACAACTACAACTTCATTAATACAATTGTCGTGCAAAATACGACAACACATAAACTGTGAGTTTAAATACAAATATTGTCTTCTAGACAATATCCACACTCAAATAAGTCCTCATTACAATTATTGATACACTATTTTACAAAATAGTGAGGACTACTAAAATAACTGTCTTGAACCATTACTCCACACCCCGACTAGTTCCCGCTATATTCTCGTCTCTTGAGAAGAAAAATGGAACAAAAAGGAAAAGGGTGAGCTCAACTAGCCCAGTAAAGAATATTATGACTAAGATAATGTACAACAAATTATCCTTAGTCTTCAACAGGGAAAAATCTGATAGAATACAATAGACAACAATTTTTAGATCAACAACTGCAGCGGAAACAACAATTCATTAGATGAGTTAAATAGAGAATAAAACCTACTATCTTCTATATATGAATTTAAAAGTCTATCGTCAATATTTTATCCCTGTAACATCAATCAACATATATTTGGAAATCAAATATTCATCTTTGCACTACAGGCCAAATATATTCATCAGTTGGTCATGTTCATCTAAACATCTGTTCATCTTTGCACTATGGGCCAAAGATATTAATCAGAAATCATTCATCTTTCCACTACAAGTAAAAGATATTCAGTTAGATCATCATTTAGGACTGAGGATGATGAAAAATATTTTAAAGAAAACGAATCAAGTAAAACAAAAGAACAAATACTACGGATTCGTACTTTAAACAATCCAAGTTCAAAAATACTTCATAAATAATCAGAGTAGAGTAAAATTCAAGAATGATCAAAACATAGATCCAATTAAAGATAGGAATCATAACAGACAATCTTGGACACAGAAAAGAAAATTTAATTTTTCTGTGAATAGTGTCGTATTCGTGAATAGTGTCGTATACGTGAATAGTGCCGTATACGTGGATAGTAACTTCAACACTAAAAGATAGAAATTTTACAAAAAAAATTATAATGCTTAATAAATAGTACTCGTGAATAGTAACTCGTGAATAGTAACTCATAAATAGTAACCTCGACATGAAAAAGTTCTAAACAATATTTTGGCATAATGATATTGAAGAAATAATATCACTTACGAAGAAAATAACATCCCTTACCTCAAAAGTATAGTATTTCTGACTGGAATACTGGATATAGTGCTGAAAGAACTTGCACCGCATAGCAATACTCAAAGTACTAAAATACTCACAAGAATACGCTCGATAATATAGAGAGAGAAAGAGAGAGAAGATTTCATTTTCTGGTGTGATTTTCAATTCTAACCTAAGCACCCTATTTATAGGAAATTGTTTAGAACAACAAAGCGGAAAATCTAATGTGACGCCCCCAAAATAGGTCCATTCCATCCAACCCATTTTGAGTCGCCAAATACATGGTATATAAACAACTACAACTTTTACAACCCATAAACTGTGAGTTTGAATACAAACATTGTCATCTAGACAATATACATACTCAACTATGTCCTCAATACAATTATTGATATATTATTTTACAAAAATGGTGAGGACTACTAAACAACTCTCTCAAGGACCATCAATTCATACCCCGACTCGTACTCGCTATATTCTCGTCTCCTAAGAAGAAAAATGGAACAAAAAGGAAAAGGGTGAGCTCAACTAGCTCAGTAAAGAATATTATGACTAAGATAATATACAACAAATTATCGTTAGCCTTCAACAGGGAAAAAATCTAATAGAATACAATAGACAACAAGTTTTAAATCGATATTTGCAGCAGAAAATATTAATTCATAGAAGAGTTACGTAGAGGATGAAATCTACTAATGTCTATGAATTTAACAGTCCATCAACAGTATTTTTATCCCTGTAACATCAATCAATGCACATCTTGAATCATATATTCATCCTTGCACTACAGGCCAAGGATATTCATCTGTTGGTCATGTTCATCTAAACACCTGTTCATCTTTGCACTACGGGTCAAAGATATTCATCAGAAATCATTCATCTTTGCACTACAGGCCAAAGATATTCAATAATAACATCCTTTAAGACTGAAGATGATAAAAAATATTTTTAAAGAAGCGAATCCAGTGAAACAAAATGACAAGGATTAAGGATTGAGGATTCGTACTTTGTTTTATCCATGTCCAAAAATACCTCAAAAATAATAATAGTGGTGTAAAATTCAAGAATGACCAAAACATGGATACAATCAAAGCTAGTATCCACAATAGATATTTTGGACGAAAAGAAAAAAAATAATTTTTCTGTGAATAGTGTCGTATTCGTGAATAGTAACTCGTGAATAGTAACTCGTGAATAGTAACTCATAAATTGTAACCTCGACATGAAAAAGTTCCAAACAATATTTCGGCATAATGATATTGAAGAAATAATATCACTTACGAAGAAAATAACATCCCTTACCTCAAAAGTATAGTATTTCTGACTGAATACTGGATATAGTGCTGAAAGAACTTGCATTGCATAGCAATACTCAAAGTACTAAAATACTCACAAGATTACGCTCGATAATATAGAGAGAGAAAGAGAGAGAAGATTTCATTTTCTGGTGTGATTTTCAATTCTAACCTAAGCACCCTATTTATAGGAAATTGCTTAGAAGCGGAAAATCTAATGTGACGCCCCCAAAATAGGTCCATTCCATCCAACCCAGTTTGAGTCGCCAAATACATGGTACATAAACAACTACAACTTTTACAACCCATAAATTGTGAGTTTGAATACAAACATTGTCATCTAGACAATATACATACCCAACTATGTCCTCAATACAATTATTGGTATATTATTTTACAAAAATGGTGAGGACTACTAAACAACTCTCTCAAGGACCATCAATTCATACCCCGACTCGTACTCGCTATATTCTCATCTCCTGAGAAGAAAAATGGAACAAAAAGGAAAAGGGTGAGCTCAACTAGCTCAGTAAAGAATATTATGACTAAGATAATATACAACAAATTATCGTTAGCCTTCAACAGGGAAAAAATCTAATAGAATACAATAGACAACAAGTTTTAAATCAATATTCGCAGCGGAAAATATTAATTCATAGAAGAGTTACGTAGATGATGAAATCTACTAATGTCTATGAATTTAACAGTCCATCAACAGTATTTTTATCCCTGTAACATCAATCAATGCACATCTTGAATCATATATCCATCCTTGCACTACAGGCCAAGGATATTCATCTGTTGGTCATGTTCATCTAAACACATGTTCATCTTTGCACTACGGGCCAAAGATATTCATCAGAAATCATTCATCTTTGCACTACAGGCCAAAGATATTCAATAATAACATCCTTTAATACTGAAGATGATAAAAAATATTTTTAAAGAAGCGAATCCAGTGAAACAAAATGACAAGGATTAAGGATTAAGGATTCGTACTTTATTTTATCCATGTCCAAAAATACCTCAAAAATAATCATAGTGGTGTGAAATTCAAGAATGACCAAAATATGGATACAATCAAAGCTAGTATCCACAATAGATATTTTGGACGAAAAGAAAAAAAATAATTTTTCTGTGAATAGTGCCGTATTCGTGAATGGTAACTCATAAATAGTAACCTCGACATGAAAAAGTTCCAAACAATATTTCGGCATAATGATATTGAAGAAATAATATCACTTACGAAGAAAATAACATCCCTTACCTCAAAAGTATAGTATTTCTGACTGGAATACTGGATATAGTGCTGAAAGAACTTGCACCGCATAACAATACTCAAAGTACTAAAATACTCACAAGAATACGCTTGATAATATAGAGAGAGAAAGAGAGAGAAGATTTCATTTTCTGGTGTGATTTTCAATTCTAACCTAAGCACCCTATTTATAAGAAATTGCTTAGAACAACAAAGCGGAAAATCTAATGTGACGCCCCCAAAATAGGTCCATTCCATCCAACCCATTTTGATTCGCCAAATACATGGTACAGAAACAACTACAACTTTTACAACCTATAAACTGTGAGTTTGAATACAAACATTGTCATCTAGACAATATACATACCCAACTATGTCCTCAATACAATTATTGATATATTATTTTACAAAAATGGTGAGGACTACTAAACAACTCTCTCAAGGACCATCAATTCATACCCCGACTCGTACTCTCTATATTCTCGTCTCCTAAGAAGAAAAATGGAACAAAAAGGAAAGGGGTGAGCTCAACTAGCTCAGTAAAGAATATTATGACTAAGATAATATACAACAAATTATTGTTAGCCTTCAACAGGGAAAAAATCTAATAGAATACAATAGACAACAAGTTTTAAATCAATATTCGCAGCGGAAAATATTAATTCATAGAAGAGTTACGTAGAGGATGAAATCTATTAATGTCTATGAATTTAACAGTCCATCAACAGTATTTTTATCCCTGTAACACCAATCAATGCACATCTTGAATCATATATCCATCCTTGCACTACAGGCCAAGGATATTTATCTGTTGGTCATTTTCATCTAAACACCTGGTCATGTTTTGAAAACTCTAGCATGCCTTCTTTGGTCAAAAACATCAGCCACCCATGTGCCAACAACCACAAAAATGTTTTTCTTATATAAAATAATTAAAACTTCCAAAAATCAATTATTTCAGAACTCCGTAACTTCAATAATTCATGATAAATAGCCCTTTTGTCAGAAAATTCGAATCTCGCGACTTTTTATAGAAAATTCAATTCTCTACAACTTTGTAGAAGAAAATTTTTCCAAATTCCAAATAGAAATTGACCGAAATACACAAACGGACGATTTTACAGTCTATACTCAATTTTCGATCAAGAATTATGTCCACCGACACACAAAACATATGTTAAACATTTAATGCCACAAAAATACTCTTCCTTCTCATATTCTCATATATCCCACATTCATTGTAAAATATCACCGTAAATATATTATTAAAATAATATATTTAAATGAATTATTTTATCAGAAAAAGATAAAATATTAATTTTCAACAATTGTTACATTAAAAATTTTCTCCATCTATATCCACATAAAATAAATATTTTCTTTATCATAATAATAAATAATTAATTATTAAAAATAATATTACAGAATCACAATACTGACAACCAGGCCGTTCCCAGGATAGAGGGGGCTTTCCAATAAGGATTTATCCTTACTGGCGCGCAATTAGATGACCAAACCTCTCCTTGACAGAACTTTCTAGACATTGCCAATAATATTATCTGATAATATTATTCAAATAATATGAATTATTGATCTGATAATGGAAAATACTGTGCAATGACAATTATTAAAACAATAATAATATAAATATCAACGCATCAATTATTGAATCAATAAAGTAATGAACAGTAACTCCTGTAGCAATTATTGAGTAGTGCCTTCTTACGTAATGATCAATAATTCAAAATACTGTGCAATACCGTGTGTTACTGTGCAACAACGCGTAATACTGTATTTTAACCACCGGGTATTCCAACAATGTAAATGGTAACAACTACGTCGTTATTTTTAAACAGCTTATATTTGTCGTTTTCTTCCTCCAATCGCTTTCCGTTATGGGGCCCACACATGGCTGCGCCGTCGTACGAATATTCCCCGACAGTACGAATATTCCACGACCAAACGAATATTCCCCGACAACAATGAATATTTTATAACCACTTGCTTATTTTGAAATATTTGCGTATTTTACCCATAACTATCCACATTAATCAAATCAACCCTTACTATTCAAAATAATAATTAAAGGAAATTAAATTTCATTTATTAATTATTTGGGATCTTACAACCTCCCCTCCTTATGAAATTTCGTCCTCGAAATTGACATACGTACCTGGTGTTTCGAAAAGGTGAGGATACCTCGCTTTCATTTCCGTTTCTAACTCCCAGGTCATTTCCTCTATAGCATGATTCCTCCACAAAACTTTAACTTGTGGTATTACCTTCGTGTGTAGGACATGCTCCTTCCTATCCAAGATCTTGAAAAGTACCTCCTCATACGTTAAATCTTCGGCTATCTCGTCTGGTTCTAACTCAATGACGTGGTTCGGGTCTTTCACATATTTACGAAGCACAGATATATGAAAAACATTATAAACACGAGATATACTTGGAGGTAACGCGAGTCTATAGGCTACATTACCTAGTCGATCAAGAATTTGAAACGGACCAATAAATCGTGGATTAAGCTTTCCTCTTTTCCCGAATCTTGTAACTCCCTTCCATTAGGCAACACACAACAATACATGATCCCCAACACTAAATTCTACGTCCTTTCGATGAAGATCCGCATAACTCTTTTGTCGATCTTGTGCCGTTTGTATACGTTGTCGAATCGTTTGGATCTTCTCCGTAGTCATATGTACTAACTCGGGTCCCAACAATGTTGCTTCACCCACCTCGTCCCAACATACTAGAGAGCGACACTTTCGTCCATACAATGCTTCAAATGGGGCCACACCAATGCTTGCCTGATAACTGTTGTTGTAGGAGAATTCCACCAATGGTAAATATTTATCCCAACTGCCCTTGAAGTCTAGGACACAGAGTCTTAATAAATCTTCAAGAGTTTGAATAATCCTCTTTGATTGTCCGTCCGTTTGAGGATGGTATGCCGAACTGAATCGTAACTCCGTACCCATAGCTTTTTGCAAGCTAACCCAAAATCTTGAAGTAAATCTTGGGTCACGATCTGAAACTATGGATACTGGCATGCCATGCAATCTTACAATCTCATTTACGTACATTTGAGCAAGACGTTCAAGGGAATAATTCTCCCGTATCGGCAAGAAATGAGCAGACTTGGTTAATCTATCAACAATAACCCAAATAACATTGATGCCTTGAGAAACCGTAGGAAGACCCGTAACGAAATCTATAGTAATATGTTCCCACTTCCATTTCGGAATCTCAAGTGGTTGCAATGGACCCTTTGGCACTTGATGCTCCGCCTTTACACGTTGACAAGTTAAACACGTTGAAATAAACTTTGCAATCTCTCTCTTCATATTGTTCCACCAAAATGTATGTCGAAGATCACGATACATTTTGGTACTTCCAGGATGAATTGCAAACGGTGTATTGTGTGCCTCCATCATGATCTTGTACTTCAAATCAGAATCGTTAGGAACACAAAGTCTGGAGTGGACTCGAAGTATTCCTTCTTCATCAATTCTCGCTTCTGGAATGGAACCTTCTTGTACTTTCGTCTTCATATGCATCATCTCCGGATCGGTGGCTTGAGCAACCTTAACTTTTACTATTAAAGTTGGCTCTATGCGTATACTTGACATCATTGCACTCATTCCTGCATATGATCTTCTACTCAATGCATCAGCTACCATGTTCGCTTTTCCAGGAAGGTATTGAATAGTGTGGTCGTAATCTTTCAACAACTCGAGCCAACGTCGTTGCCGCATGTTGAGTTTTTTTTAGTGAAGAAATATTTGAGGCTTTTATGATCTGAATATATCTCCACTTTCTCCCCGTATAGATAGTGCCTCCAGATCTTTAGCGCGAAAACGACTGCTGCCAACTCTAGATCATGAGTAGGATAATTCCTCTCATACTCTTTAAGTTGTCGCGAGGCATAGGCTATGACTTTCCCACATTGCATGAGAACACATCCTAACCCTTTGCCTGAAGCATCGCTGTAGATAACAAATCCATCCGAACCAGATGGTATTGTTAGAACAGGTGCCGAAATAAGTCTCCTCTTAAGCTCTTGGAAACTCTTCTCGCATTCCTCGCTCCATACGAATTTTTTATCCTTCCGAGTTAGCTGAGTTAATGGAGTAGCAATTCGAGAAAACCCTTCCACGAATCTCCGATAATAACCAGCTAAGCCCAAAAAGCTACGTACTTCAGTGACCGACTTCGGTTGCTCCCAACTTTGTATTGCTTCAATCTTCGTCGGGTCAACAGATACTTCATTTTTTTGACACCACGTGCCTAAGGAATGTTACTTCCTCAAGCCAGAAACTCGCATTTCTTCAACTTAGCATATAACTTGTTTTCACGAAACCTTTGGAGTACCAGCTTCAAATGGTGCTCATGATCTTCACAGCTTTTTGGAATATATGAGGATGTCATCAATAAAGACAACAACGAATTGATCCAAATAATCCTTGAATACTCGGTTCATCATATCCATGAAAGCAGCAAGAGCATTAGTCAATCCAAAAGACATAACTAAGAATTCATAATGCCCATACCGAGTTCTGAAGGCAGTCTTTGGAATATCCTCAGTTCTAATTTTCAGCTGATGATATCCAGAATGAAGATCGATTTTTGAAAAGAATTGTGCTCCTTGCAACTGGTCAAACAAGTCATCAATACGAGGTTGAGGATACCTATTCTTGATGGTGACATGGTTCAATTCCCGATAGTCAATACAAAGTCGCATACTCCCGTCTTTCTTCTTTACGAATAAAACAGGAGCACCCCAAGGAGATGTACTAGGACGAATGAAACCGATGTCCAATAACTCCTGTAAGTTGGACTTTTAACTCCTGTAGTTCAATAGGAGCCATTCGATATGGGGTTTTAGAAATGGGCTTTGTACCAGGTTCAAGATCAATAAAGAATTCAACTTCACGTTCTGGGGGTAGACCGGGAAGTTCTTCAGGAAATACGTCAGGAAAGTCAATAACAACATGAATATTATTCAATTTTGACGTGTCTTTATTCAAATCCATAACATGGGCTAAGAAAGCTTGACATCCGTTTTTCAATAAATGAATAGCTTTATGATTAGATATGACAGTGATTGATTTTAATGGTTTAGTTGCCTGAATTCGAACAACAGGTTAATTAGGAATATGAAAACTAACAACCTTACGAAAACAATCAATTTTGGCATGATGAGTAGTTAACCAATCAATCCCTAAAATCACATCAAAAGCAAGTATCTTTAAAGAGATCAGGTCAACAGGTAAGGTGATGGTGTCAACTTGAATGAAACAAGATTTATAAACAGTGGATGTGATAAAAGTTTCTCTTAACGGAGTTTCCACAGATAGGTCAAAGTCTAATTTCTCCGGAGTCAAGTTTAAACGTTGAGCACAAGCAGGAGAGATAAATGAATGGGTAGCACCGGTATCTAGTAAGGTATAAACTTCGCAAGAATTTATAAATAGCTTACCCGTGATCACCTCGTTTGGGTTCCTCGCATGTTGACCAGTCACAACAAACGCTCTTCCAGGAACCATTGACTTTGGCTTTTTTGGGACAGTCTTTTGAGTCACCGTCCCCGCTGAACTAGGTTTCGCTACCGTACAATCTCGAGCGATATGTCCTTCCTTTCCACAATTATAGCATACCTTGAACTGTTGTGGACAGTTTGGACTGATATGTCCCTCTTTCCCGCACTTATAGCATATAACCGGTGATCTTTCTCCTCCCTTAGAACCAGTTGCCGCCGGCACTGTCGTCTTCACATGATCGTTGTTAAATCTCCTCTTTTTAAAATCTCCTCCTGACTCGCTTCTTCTATTTTCATGGCCATGATTACCACCAGAGTTGTTACCATTTTTGTCCGTCTTTTTCTTTCTCCACTGGTTATCATTATTTTGTTGACTGCTATCTCCGGTATGATCCTGATTGTGGTACCTCGGTTGACCGTACTCGTTATCTCGCTCCAACAATTGAGCCCTGTTAACAATATCTGAATAGAGAGAAAATTTATAAGAGATGAGATATTGTCGTATGCCGGGTTTCGAACCTCTCAGAAACATCCGCGTCATACGTTCCTCATTCTCCACCAAATAAGGTACAAACCTGGATAACTCTGCAAACTTTGCCTCGTACTGAGACACCGTCATGTTATTTTGTTCTAATCTGATGAACTCCACTTCCTTCATATGACGAACACTTTCAGGAAAGTATTTGTCATTAAATAGTTTCTGAAACGTCTCCCAAGACATGCTGAGTGCGGCTGGATGGGTACGCTTCACAGACTCCCACCAGTAGTCTGCCTCGCCACGGAACATAAAGGTGGCGAATGGAACCTTCTGTTCCTCCGTGCATCCCAAGACATCGAATATCTTGGTAATTTGCTTAACCCATGTCTCCGCCATGATCGGATCTGGCTTTCCCTTAAATTCTGGTGGTCCCAACTCTTTGAATTGCTTGGCTGTGACAACCCGTGAATTGTTATCATTTCCTCCTGTATTTTGAACACGAGTCTCTCTCGTCTGATTTTGCATGAACTGCAAAAAGCTTCTAAACATTGCGTCGTTCATCGTCTGATCAGTGGTGTTGTTCACAGGAGGAACATTGCCAGCCTGTTGCACGTTCTCCTCGTTGGTGAGTACAGGCGTCTCAACGGTCTCATTTCCACTGTTAATATTCTCAGTCGACATTCTCAAATGCTGTCATAAAACAAGGGTTAATTAAGGAAATCAATATATCACATAATATCCCTATATACTGACCAACTAACAAATAAGCTTAGGTAGGACACACTAGCGAAGGATTTACTCGTCTCTCCCCTCCTAGTTCTATTCCCCGATCTCCGCCAGAGATCATATCCCTAAGCTCTGATACCAACTGTGACGCCCCCAAAATAGGTCCATTCCATCCAACCCATTTTGAGTCTCCAAATACATGGTACAGAAACAACTACAACTTTTACAACCCATAAACTGTGAGTTTGAATACAAACATTGTCATCTAGACAATATACATACTCAACTATGTCCTCAATACAATTATTGATATATTATTTTACAAAAATGGTGAGGACTACTAAACAACTCTCTCAAGGACCATCAATTCATACCCCGACTCGTACTCGCTATATTCTCGTCTCCTGAGAAGAAAAATGGAACAAAAAGGAAAAAGGTGAGCTCAACTAGCTCAGTAAAGAATATTATGACTAAGATAATATACAACAAATTATCGTTAGTCTTCAACAGGGAAAAAAAATCTAATAGAATACAATAGACAACAAGTTTTAAATCAATATTCGCAGCGGAAAATATTAATTCATAGAAGAGTTACGTAGAGGATGAAATCTACTAATGTCTATGAATTTAACAGTCCATCAACAATATTTTTTATCCCTGTAACATCAATCAATGCACATCTTGAATCATATATTCATCCTTGCACTACAGGCCAAGGATATTCATCTGTTGGTCATGTTCATCTAAACACCTGTTCATCTTTGCACTACGGGCCAAAGATATTCATCAGAAATCATTCATCTTTGCACTACAAGCCAAAGATATTCAATAATAACATCCTTTAAGACTGAAGATGATAAAAAATATTTTTAAAGAAGCGAATCCAGTGAAACAAAATGACAAAGATTAAGGATTAAGGATTCGTACTTTGTTTTATCCATGTCCAAAAATACCTCAAAAATAATCATAGTGGTGTAAAATTCAAGAATGATCAAAACATGGATACAATCAAAGCTAGTATCCACAATAGATATTTTGGACGAAAAGAAAAAAAAAAAAATTTGTGAATAGTGCCGTATTCGTGAATAGTGTCGTATACGTGAATAGTACCGTATACGTGAATAGTAACTCCGGCACAAAAAGTTCCAAATTTGATAAAAAGTTCACCAATATTCCGGCATAATGATATTGAAGAAAAAATATCATTTGAGAAGAAAATAACATCCATTACCTCAAAATAGCCGTACTTCTGACTAAATTTCGGTATAGTGTTGACAGAAACTCGCACCGTATAGCAACACTCAAAGTATACTCACAAGAATACGCTCGATAATATAGAGAGAGAGAAAGAGAGAAAACTTTATTTCTGGTGTAATTTTCAATTCTAACTTAGCCCTCTATTTATAGGAAAATGTTAGAACGCCAAAGGAGACTAAATTAATAAAATATATTATTATTTATTCAAAATTCTTACCCACATATTTTGAAAACTCTAGCATTCCTTCTTTGGTCAAAAACATTAGCCACCCATGTGCCAACAACCACAAAAACGTTTTTCTTATATAAAATAATTAAAACTTCCAAAAATCAATTATTTCGGAACTCCGAAACTTCAATAATTCACAATAAATAGCTCCTTTGTCAGAAAATTCAAATCTCATGACTTTTTATAGGAATTTCAATTCTCTACAACTTTGCAGAAGAACTTTTTCCAAATTCAAAACAAAAATTATTCGAAATCCACAAACGAGTGATTTTACAGTCTATACTCAATTTTCGGTCAAGAATTATGTCCACCGACACACAAAACATATGTTAAACATTTAATGCCACAAAAATACTCTTCCTTCTCATATTCTCATATATCCCACATTCATTGTAAAATATCACCGTTAATATATTATTAAAATCATATATTTAAATGATTTATTTTATCAGAAAAAGATAAAATATTAATTTTCAACAATTGTTACATTAAAAATTTTCTCCATCTATATCCACATAAAATAAATATTTTCTTTATCATAATAATCAATAATTAATTATTAAAAATAATATTACAGAATCACAGTACTGACAACCAGGCCGTTCCCAGGATAGAGGGGGCTTTCCAATAAGGATTTCTCCTTACTGACGCGCAATTAGATGACCAAACCTCTCCTTGACAGAACTTTCTAGACATTGCCAATAATTTTATCTGATAATATTATTCAAATAATATTAATTATTGATCTGATAATGGAAAATACTGTGCAATGACAATTATTAAAACAATAATGATATAAATATCAACGCAGCAATTATTGAATCAATAAAGTAATGAACAGTAACTCCTGTAGCAATTATTGAGTAGTGCCTTCTTACGTAAGGATCAATAATTCAAAATACTGTGCAATACCGTGTGCTATTGTGCAACAACGCGTATTACTTTATTTTAACCACCGGGTATTCCAACAGTGTAAACGGTACCAACTACGCCGTTATTTTTAAACAACTTATATTTGTCGTTTTCTTCCTCCAATCGCTTTCCGTTATGGGGCCCACACATGGCTGCGCCGTCGTACGAATATTCCCCGACAGTACGAATATTCCACGACCAAACGAATATTCCCCGACAACAATGAATATTTTATAACCACTTGCTTATTTTGAAATATTTGTGTATTTTACCCATAACTATCCACATTAATCAAATCAACCCTTACTATTCAAAATAATAATTAAAGGAAATTAAATTTCATTTATTAATTATTTGGGGTCTTACAATTGTGATTCTGTAATATTATTTGTAAATAATTAATTATTGATTTATATGATAATGAAATATTTATTTGATATAAATGATGGATATATTTATTTTATGCGGTTATAATTGAAGGAATTAATGTTGAGGTGTTTTTGTCAAAATGGAGGTATTAAAAATTAAATCATTGTTCTTGAGATATATTGCGCGAGTTATAATTTTTAATCTGACCGTTGGATCGATATGATTTTTGGATATGTTATACATATATAAGTTGAGTATATGTCCTTTGAATCGTTAAAAATGAACGAATGATTTGTTATGAATTTTAAGAGGTGTCTGATTCGGAAATTAGGGTTATAATTGATTTTGGTGGAAAATTCTAGAATTGAGTGGGCCCCACTTGTGGTTGGTGAAAAAATGTGCTGAATTTTATTTCAAATGTGGTGGGTGGTAATAGTAGCAGGTAAAGCCATCAGGTAGCATGTGACGCCCCCAAAATTAGGTATACATCACCCATCTTGGGTCGTCAGATACATGGTACATCATTTAAATACAACTTACTAATACAACTGTCGTGTACAATACGACAAAACATAACTGTGAGTTTGAATACAATTATTATCTACTAGAGATTATACAAACTCAAAAAGAGTCCTCATTACAATTATTAATACACTATTTCACAGAATAGTGAGGACTACTAAGGCTATCTTCTAGACCGTCACTCCGTTCCCCGACTAGTCCCTGCTATGTTCTCATTTCCTGAAGAGAACAGTGAAAGAAAGGGTGAGCTCAACTAGCCCAGTAAGAAATATTATGACTAAGATAATGCAGAATAAATTATCGTTATCCTTCAACAGTATTAAACTGATAAAATATAACAACATCAAGTTTAACAGCAGCGGATCAAGTAATCCATTAAAAGAGTCAAGTAGAGAATAGAATCTACTATCTTTTATGATTTAAAAAGTTTTTAATCACTTTTATCGCTGAGACTCAGCTTAATAAATAATCCACATCATCCCTGCACTACGGCCAAGGATACTCATTAGGGTCACGACCACAAATTCTATGCACTACGGGCCAAGGATATTTGTGTATTCATCAATGGTCATGATCATGCCAACAACTGTCCATCAATGCACTACTGGCCAATGAGGACTTTTATCACATCATTTGTAACATTACGGTCATGATTACACCGAATAATCCCTGGTCATAATCATACCAAGTCCATCTATGCACTACAGGCCACAGATGACTTTCAACATAATATAAACATGAGGATGATGACAATGATATAAGAATTCAATAAAACAAGTTCAAGAATTAATTTGTCCAAGAACTACTAATGTCCAAATTGTCCACATGATACTGCTTTGTAGAGTAAAATTCAAGAATGATCAGAAGAATATTTCCATGAAAAGATACTGGATGAAGCGCAAATATCAAGGATATTCTACTAATTTCATGGAGTATAGAAGTCAAAACTTTAACCAACTGAGTATAATAAAGAATGGAATAACAAAAGAAATCACCATGCATGCGGTACTTCGCATCGACAGGTTATTCCAACAGAATAATAATAACGGAACCAGGTCAGGCAAAATTTGCACCGACAGGATGTTCCAACAGAATAATAAAGACGGAACCAGGTCCGGTGTAAAACACACAGACAGGATGTTCCAACAGAATAATAATAAGACGAAACTAGGTCCGGTGTAAAACACACAAACAGGATGTTCCAACGGAATAATAATAAAGACGGAACCAGGTCCGGTGTAAAACACACAGACAGGATGTTCCAACGGAATAATAATAAAGACGGAACCAGGTTCGGTAGCAAAAAGCTTTTCTTCTATCTCTCTATAGTTTCTCTCTCTAGAGTTCAGTGAATTCGTAAGAAAATAATGAAGGAATGAGCTTCTATTTATAGGAAAATGGAATGCATAGTAACTAATCCATGAACGGTCCAGATTGATTTACTTTAATCTGACGGTCCATATTTAAAGAAAAATCTTTTAAATAAAATATAATATATTCTATTTATATAAAAAGATTTTTACTATGCAATCACTATGCAACACTATGCAAAATACTATGCAACACTATGCATAATAAAATATAATATATTCTATTTATAAAATAACTTTAATAAAGTATTCTGTTTTATATAAAAAGATGTTTCTGTTTTATTACGTTAATAATACGAATAAAACAAAACGTCATCATCGCTATAATAATTCATATTATTAATCGACAATAATTGAATCAAACTGAGCGACTTCTCACATAAATATCAATAATCAATACCGTGTGCTACTATGCAACAACGCGTATTACTGTACTTTTACTACCTAGTAGTTCAACAGTATCAACGGTAAAACTTCCGCCGTTATTTTCAATAAAATATTTTTGTCGTTTTCTCAATCCGACAATAATTCTGTTGTGGGGTCCACCAATAATTTTGTCGTCGTACGAATATTTTCTGTTTAAAACGAATATTTCCCGACCAATCGAATATTATATGACAACTTGCATACTTTGCAAAATTTATAAATATTACCCACAACTATAACATTATATTAAATTCATTCCATAATATTCAAAAATGATAATTATAGAAAATCTATTTTTATTTAAAAAGTTGGGTTCTTACATATATATATATATATATATATATATATATATATATATAAAGAGGTAGAAGATTTTTTAGGGAAAGAAGTGTGCAAAAATTTTATAGAGAGAAAATCTAGATGCTTAAGAGTATAAAAATTGAGAGAGAGAGAGGGGGGAAAGAATGTATAAAACATTAAAAATATAAGGGAAAGGAATATAAAAATTAAATAGCGTAAATAATTATTTGTTTAATTAGACCATAATAATAATGGTGAGTTGAAAATTTTAATATGGGTTGTCTAAATTAATTGGACCAGTTATGGTTCAAACCCAGACAGGTTTAGCTAGATCCAACAGTGGTAATGGGCCAACATTTCAAAACTCTTTTCTGATTACTAAATGGATATTAATTTCAAGATATATATTGTCAAATCCAATATGGATTCTACCTTTGCAGTCAAACCGACACAGTGTATATCTGTATAACAAAACACAACTTAATTTGAATTTCCGGCTAACCTCAAAAATCATCAAGAGATAAATCTCACCGTCCAAAATTAAATAGTGCCGGAGGGGTACAGCTAGTATATATATTGCTCTCAACAATCGGTTCGGTTGTGCTACTACGGCTAGGCTACTCTTAATTTCTTGTTATTCCTGAAGAAGAATTGAATTGAATTGAGATGGGAGAATTGGATTTAGAGGTTGTTTATGCGACATTTATGGGAAGCTGTAGTATAGATCGGGCAGCAGTAATATCCCGCCTGCAGGAACATTCATTACTAATAACCGTGCCTAGATTTTTTGAGGAGATGGGTTTGGCCAGATTCATGCCATCTGAAATCTTAAATTCAAAGGTATTTATCCATGGATTTTACCACCTTATTCGTTTATTACCCCGAATTTGCAACTATTTGAGTCTCACAGTTGGTTTCAAAATACCATATAGTACTACTAATGTTACTACTAGGGTTGAGTGTTTTGAAGCCACTGTGGGACACATTGTACATCTCTCAAAAGATTCAAAAATTCGTCGAGTTGAAGGAAGAATAGTTGGCTCATTAAAACAGATATTTACCAGTTTCTTTAGGAAATTCAACCGATGTGGAATCTTCTCGTCGCCGGTGGTAGAAATTATTGAGAATTTTGGACATCGTCAACTATTTATTAACCAAGTCCCGGAGATGTTTGAAATTTGCAAGGATGATACGAGATTATTAGGAAGGGGAGGAGGAGATTGTTGCCCTATTTGCTTGAACGAGCTGTCGGTTGGGAACGAAGCATGTCGAACTCCATGCTTGCATTTGTATCATTCCCAATGCCTGTCCCGATGGCTGGAGACGGGTGCCTCATGCCCTATATGTCGATTTCCTGCTGCTCAGCCCCAAATATGGATGTTCGAGTGTTTCCTATCCTACTCAAAATATTATGGCATCAAGAAATTTGTATAGTTTATTTATGTTTCCTGCTTAACGACTTCATGAAACAATTAATATTATATACCATCTCAAATTCATTAAATGTTTGTTTGCAAGACTAGATTAAATTATATTGCAGTATTGCACTTGCACTTTTGAGTTTTATCTTAAATTACCTTCAAATTATATACCTACAACTTAGCATTTCTACCATAAGAATGAAGCATGTAGTCGGAGTACTTTTATGAATGTTTTATTATAGTCATATACGATGCTTAGGAACATCTTGTCATTCGGTTGTCTTAATTGTAGCTGGGAATGCCAGCTTCTGGTCCCATCTCTGACATGCTTTTATCTTGTACCCTGTAAAGCCTCCCAGTTACAGAATTATGAACTCAACAGTTCAGGTCTGATATTGTTTTCAGGTATGAGATCTAGATGTCTGTCTACAGTGTCTAATGAATCTCTTGAAAGCGTCACAACTAGAAAATTTGGAGTGATATTATATGATGACAATATTTTAGTTTCTTGAAAATATATATTGGCATAAAATCTCTGCATTATTGTCATTTTGGATTTTGGTTTCTTCTTTTGTTTGTAAAGTGATTACTTCGTACTGCATTATATGTGACAATATTATGTTTTTGATACATGTATCAAAGCCATATTGATTGGCGATGACCGTTATTCTGTTAGTTGTATACTTGGATATGACTTGCATGTAGATTTCAGTGTTGTTTTGTACACTCAAGTAAATTCATTTATTTTTCCCCTTCTCAACAAAATTAGTTTATTTGAACTCACTATGAAAGCAAGATCTAACATTGTCTTCTCAATTAGCATGTAATTTCTGCAATGCATAATTTGATCTTATTTCTACTAGTAATTAAGTAATGGCGTGTTGAAGATATTGAGAATTGGTTACTTGCTTATTTCTAATAACAATGTTAAGTTGAAGTTACTTATTGCTAGTTTTCATGTGCATGATCACATTGGCACGTGTGACATGTGTACTGAACTTGCAGTGGAGAAAAACTTTCGATGGGTACATGAGTTTGCAGTGTTTTTGCTGCGTCTGTTCTTGACCATATAATGCTTTGGCCAGTGAATAATAATTGACCTAGTTAAGTTGGTAGCTCTTCCATCAATCTTTAAGCTGATATCATTTCTTGGTTTGCAGATGTTTGAACTTCTTTGAACATTTTAAGATGTGCCCTTTATAAATATAAGTTCTAAACTGCTGCATATAAGATATATGGACTGCAGAAGTTCTGTTATAAAATTAAATATTTTTTATTATCATTCCAATATGTACCTCTCCATCTATTTTCTCCAACATGAACGTGCTATTGAATTCCTACAAACTGGTTACTTTTTTGTTGTAGTACGGCCAAGCCTGTCATTATGCTTCTGGGTTGTAGTATTTCAGATACACGGAAAATAATTATCTCCAATGTGCACATTTGGAGAGTTCTCGGTAGCAATTATGAGCTTATGATCTCCAGAGAGAATATGTTCTCATTTTCATGCTTGAACATTTTTATGCAAATTTAAGTTTCATATATACTGTAATTTTAGTATTTTGCACGTAAAAATAAATTCTGTAAAGTAAATGAGGTGGTATCTTTAAATTTGTTTAGAATATGATATGGTGTTGTGTTTGGCACAGGCAACTTTATTTCCACATTGTAGTGCTGATTCTAGTGTCCACCATGTTCTTACTGGAGCTATTGTTGACAACTATTAATTCTTGTATTTTTACTTTATGATTTCAATGTGGCCAATTATTGAACTTGCAACTGTTGCATAATGGGTTGTCTGTTGTTTCTTATCTACCTTTGCAGGTGTGGGTAAGAGTTGCCTTCTTTTGGGTTTCTCTGATGGTTCCTTCACCACTAGTTTTATCACTACCATTGGGTAAGTTCTCTCTGAACTCTTGTTTAATAAGGAGTTCAAGTTTGTGTGGGTGGAACCTGACATTTTGTGGTTGTATTTCTTTTGAAGAATCAATTTCAAGATGAGATCCATTGAGCTTGATGACAAACGTATCAAACTGCAAATCTGGGATACTGCTGGTCAAGAACGGTTCAAAACGATCACAACTGGTAAGCTTTCGAGACTACGTACCACTATCTCTCTTTTGTTATTGATTATGACTGAGGTGTGGTTATATCAGCTGAAAAAGTGTTTGTCTTGGATCTTGAAGATAGAAATACCTTGTGCACATTACAGTTATAGAAACCTTCTGTGTATGGATTTTACCAGCCTTGAAGACGAGGGCAGTTTTCTTGTTATTTTATACCTGTTAGAAAACAGGAACAACTTTTAAACAGACTTGCCAAAAAACTATAAATAATTAACACATCGAAACAGGATGATCATGTGGTGTTTCGGCATTAATTGCGTCACTGTATCTTCTACGAATCTTCTTTTTGGCTGTTGGTAGTATTATAGTTCTTGATAATAGGCTTTCCGTATTTTTGTGTTTCATATTACGTCTCCCGTGTAATTAACTTTTATTTTCCTTCATATTTTTCTAGCTTGTAACCGGGGAGCCATGGGTATTCTGTTGCTGATGAATCATCTTTCAACAGTAAGGTTCCCTTTCCTAACCTTTGATCATCCATGATTTAGATGGATTTTCATTTAAATAATTTCATGACATGGAAACTTAACAGCTTAATATTTATAATTTCATGTCTTTAAAACCTGCTGTTCTTTATTCTCTTCGGATGGTACAGGTTGTGTATTATCAGAAGTGCTTTCTCAATACATCTTGTTCATTATTATAGACAATTTTGCACAACAATTATAGTTTACGGTTTGTTTTATTTCTGAACTAAATTCTAAATATCTTGCATTTCCTGCTCTTCTACGACATCAGAAACTGGATTCGCAACATTGAACAGCATGCTTCGGACAATGTTAACCTCATTTATTACAATTCAATTAGAAAAACAATCATATTAAAATTACTTTCCATGTTTAAATAAATACTCTATTTTACCAGAAATGTGTTTCAAATACTTGGTTTGTGTTGTTGCAGCCTTCTACAATTAAAATTAATCAACCAGATCCAGCGTCTGGAAACGGTCAACTTGCTCAAAAATCAGCATGCTGTGGGTCTTAAATGGATTAAGATTCAACAAGTAGCACTTAATAGAAGCCTCGCTGGCGATAGAACACAAGAAAAATACTAATTGTGATGACAATATGATGGGTGTCTGTAATTTTCTTATGTTGTGTTTGGTTGGTGGGAATGGAATGGAATGAGCTGGGATTGGAATGACCATTCCTTAGGGAATGACTTAAAACATGTTTGGTTAGTTATTTGGAATGGCCATTCCATTCCTTTGCTTATTCCCATCTCATTTATAACGTTAGTTTTCATTCCCATCTAATTAGATAGGTTAACTTATTCCGTGCCATATCCATCAATCGATCAATCTCTCTATCGCTTTCAATAGCTTCGCTCGCCTCTCATGGCATCCATCGTAGGTACGAGTCTCTCGTCTCTCCACTCTCTCTCTCCCTTCTCTCTGCTTTCTCTTTTCTCTCTTTTCTGTGTCGTCTCTCTTCTCTCCATGTCCTCTAAAATTGATCGCATAGTTTTCATTTTCTAGGGTAATTTTGCTTCTCCTGCTGTTCTCTTTCAAAATTTAGTTTAGTCTTTTGAACTTTGTTTTCACTCCTTTCACCAAATTTTATAGTATCATGTTTGGGTTCCCTTTCAAACTACAACTATTTTAAATCTTAATACTGTTTCTTTTTTAATATTTAAATTAATGGCTCAGTTCAAGACTACAACGTGATTTCAAATTGACATTGTAGAGACTGAATATCAACGCGACACCCAAATTTTCTCTAAAAGTTCAAACAGCATGGGGAATAAGTTATTATATCTTGACTACATTCTTGAGGACCTTCTTGTTGTGTGATAATTTGATTGGCATGTTTATGTTCTTGCTGTCTTCTGAGTTGGCTGATTGTTGTTGTCTGATCATATCACAAGTGAGCGAAGATATTTTGGAGAACTGTGGTTTGTTTTTGAAATTATGAATTGACTGTTTGAAGCTCATATTTGAAAGAACATGCTAGTGCCGAGACTACGTATTATTACTGATTGGGCTATTACTCAGAGAATGTTAAGAAGTTTACCATTTAGTACCAGCCATGTATCTGATTTTTGCTTTTACATTAGTTGCATTCTAGTTAGCCAGGAACTTAGTGAAATTATAATAATGAGTTTAAGCTGGCTTTCATTTACTTCTCAAAACCTCCAATTAATGCCTGCTTTTTTATTTATTTATCAAACTCACTCCCAGCACCTTCCTCTGTAGGATTGGAGATTTACACCTTTAGCTAATAGTTCATCTTTAAAATACGATGGGGTTCTGCTGTGGGCTTTCTATTGACTACTATTGTAGATGTTAACTTAATGAGGAATGCATTTTTCAAATCCCTATAAACATTTGAAGCTTCTTAGTACTAGTATTCAGGGAGCTATCCCTGTGTTTTTTTCCCATTATATCTTCTGAATTTTCTTGTATGTTTCTTTTTCTTATATTGCACTGCTTCCTTATATGATCTGCTTATGTTTTACTACATAAATCATTTGAACTAGAAAATCCCTATCGAAACAAACCTTTAATGTTCTTTGAATTCCTGTACTCTTTATATGGCACCATATGAATTTTACTACCCAACCCGTTAAAGCGTATTACAGGATTTTACACTCAATGCTACTACCTACAGTGATTTTTCCTCTCTTCCCCCTCCCTGCAACTGGTTAGCCAAATTGAAGCATTTATTTCTTTCACGTCTTCAATAATCTAAAGTTCCAGAAAGAAGTTAACTGGCCAAGATTATTATGCCTGGATCAACACTGCTCACTCGGGAACTTTGAACCTTCTTTTCCTTGTGGATCCAAGTATGCTAATATCTGTAGGTGGGTGCTGTTGATAAATGCACTATAACTTTATGGTCCTCAACTTTGCTCAACAACTAATTTTTCAACTAGATGTACATGTCAATACTTAAGTAGCTTGGTCAATATACTTTCCAATTGCTGCCACACTTATTCTTTCCTCAGAGCCAATCCTTGTGAGAAAACTCAAATGGTTTAGGTTTGCTTCTTCTTCTTTAGTTTGATAGCACCTTTGTTGGAAGAAGTTGTAGGCATAAAGCGGGGAAGAAGTGGCAGTTTTTAGAGTACATGTGGTCTGGTGTTGAGGAAATCAACTCCTCTTGCAGGTATCTTGGGAGAAATTTGCTATTGTTCTGGATTCTATTTTTGTTTCTGATTGTTTGGGAGAAGTTTGTAGATGTAACTTAAGCTGAGCATCAAAATTGTCACAATTTAAGAATTAGAAGTTTATGGTGGATGGAGGGCATCATTTTCTCCCATGTACTGCATACTCTCTTCATTTACAAGGGTATTAGATAAAAGTTAAAACTTATCTGTACATAGTTCATTCATTGGCTACTAGATAATTGAAGGAGATGATATTGTCATTTCTTGATCATTGTGTTCTGCACTCAAAGAAGCCTTACGTTTTAGAAAAACAAGGGTGAGATTATTTTATTTTCTTATAAAATAAAAGGTGGAGAACTTGAGAAATTAGAAACTGTAATCTCTCTTTCTCTCTCTGTTGGTTGCTCTCTCTTGTGCGTATGCTTGTATGTTTGACCACCTTGTTTTTCAACCCTTAGAAATTGAAGTAATAAGAAATTTACGATTCATATGTTCCATAACAAACTTGAGATTTGTGGCCACACAGTATAAAACACTGATCCTTCTTACTGAAATTGAACTTAACTTCGTAAACTTTATTTAGTATTTATATATCCATCTAAAAAATCATTTCCAATTAATACATTTATAGAAGTTGTTTGTTACCTCTGCTCTTCTGATGCAGTTAAGTAGTCTTAGTTCTACAAGGCAACATATCGTTGGGTGCTTACATACCTGCACCCAACCCACCCCTCGAGTATATACTTCAACAGGAATCACACAAGGGTAGATTAGAAACCTCTGGTAAAATGCCCACCCGTTGGATGTTTTGAGGATAAGCTGCTTTATGCATGTTTTCTTATAGGAAATAAGTTTTGTGTAGGAGCCGCCATAATGGACATATTCCACTTTTTATGAAACCGCATGCCATTCCTTGCACTACCAAAATTGTTCTTATATGTTTGGTTTTGATAAGTTATTCTTTTATGTTTTCTTCATCATCATCATCATCATCATCATCATCTTCTTCTCTCCTTTCTCTTGCTCAATTTTAGTCTCATATTTCATTCTCTTGTTCAATTTTCGTCTCATATAGGTATGGCTTTTCTGTGATTTTGCAAATCTTTAAACCTTGTGCTAGTATTCATGTATCAATGTTGGGGCGTTTACCCCATTCCAGCTCTACAAAATATCTCAAGGACCTCTACTATAGTTTAATGTCAACTATTAATGAATTTTTGTTAGTTGATAGATTCACAACAGTTTTTGTATATAAAATTCTTGATAAGCATTCTGTTTGGAAAATGCGAATAGAAATTGGGGGTAGATGAATTTTCTTTTTTGGGTGCTCCAGGGAGATTTGGTAAGGTAGATGAGTTTACAGGGGCTGGGAGTTGGTGGTATAGGGTATTCTTTAAGTTTCTCTCAATGCCTTTTTGTATACACTGTACTTTATTTTATTCTGTTTTGTGGGTATATGCACTTTCTGCAGTAAGAGGGGAGGAGGGACATTGAAAATCTGATCTTAATTTATTCATTGTAACTCTTGTTTTTTTTTTTTGCTAAATTTCATAGTAACTCTTTGATCGTCAGGTTTTATTTTCTTCTTTCTTCTCTTATTACCTTTACTATTTTCAGTTCTCTTTGAGTTAGCGTTACCATGGAGAAATTATTGCATGCACGAGCACAGACAGTGCCACACACATACAAATGAAAGTTGTCTTTATCCATATTTATTTCTCGTGGTTTATGTGATAAATTGTTATTGTATAATAATTCCTCTATAACATTTTTTTTTCTACAGATGAGGAGGATCAAATTATTATGGCTGCCCATGCAACTCATGGAAACAAATGGTCTTCAATTGCAAAACTCCTTCCAGGGAGAACAGATAATGCAATCAAGAACCACTGGAATTCTACACTGAGGCGAAGGTGCTTGGGGCTTAGCAGGTTTAAACCAGCATCTCACAGAATGGTGGAAGATGGCAGCCTTGAGAGGGCAAAGGCATCCTCAGAAGAAACTAGACCTACTAAATCAGAAGATAGGGCTCAAACATCTGACGATCATTGTGTTGCTGAGAAAGATAATCCTACCCTTTCTCGTCCAGTAGCACGTGTTAGTGTATTCAGAAATTATAACCCTCAAAATGGCTCAAGAGCTGGTTCTGCACTTTCAAGAATAGTCCCAATGCAGGGGCCTTTGCTCCAGGCCTCCAAACTAAACTTTGGGATCTCATCTCTGAATTTCTAGGAGGCGCTTGTGGTGATCCTGTTGTTCCCTCTCGATGTGGCTATGGTTGCTGTACAGCTCCTAGTGTGGCCCATCCTCGGAACTCAATACTGGGGCCTGATGAGTTTGTAGATTATGAGGAGCTTCCTCCCTATTCAAGTCACGAGTTGGCGGCCATAGGTACTGATCTGAACAATATTGCCTGGATGAGAAGTGGCCTTGACAGTCTTAGTGCTAAGGCACCAGACAATACCACTTCCCATAGGGTGTCTCAAGGTGCTGCTATGCAAATGAATTTTTCCGCACATATCATGGAAAATGATAACTATCACTTTGAGGAGGATCAAAATAAGTGGATGGGCATGCAGCCGGATATGTTACTGAGCCAGATGCATCTTCCAGTCTTATTGCCAGCTGAAGTTGAAGGTTTGAGCTGAAATGTAGGTTTTCAATCCTTTTTGTGTTTAAATGAGAACAACAAAAAAGTGACATAACTGAGTTGTAGTTTTCATCGGATTGACAATGGTAAATAGGAAATTAATCTTTGTAAGGAGGCCCCTTCTTGATGATGAAGAGTATTTTGAGATTTTGTTTCATGAGGATGGTATTTAAGGCATATGCTTTTAGAATCTATCAGACCATATTGAGAATTTGCTACACTTATTACATGATATGCTGATAACACTTTGGTCAATTATAAACTTCATATTCACAGTTTACTGCGTCTTTCAGTTGAGTTTTACTAATTTATATGTAGAATTAATATATATAGGATTGAAATCCAGTAAATATTGAGATTATGGACGCTTGAAGTCGTTCTTCTAACATTCTGTGAATAGTCGGGACATTGCGAAATATCTAGAAAGACATTTCAGGAAACGGTCTGATAAATTGCGTCTCTACTATGACTTTGGTTTTAGTAAAAGCACTGAAACCTGGAATCGGTCTGATAAATTGTCTCTATGACTCTGGTTCTAGTGAAAGCACTGAAACCTTGAATAGTGCATTTGCTAGTAAATCAGAACCAAATACCCCGGCAACTCCCATCATATGAAATTCATCATATAAAATTAGTTTAACGTCCAATTATGAAATCCTCGTTGAAAAACAGAGGATGAATCAATGTGGACGAGATAGACTCAATGAAATTGATATAGCCAGTTGATTTTTGTTGTTTAGGCAATTAGTTTTTTGGGGGATCACGAAGGGCCTATTCGGCAGCAACTTATAAGTTGGTTAAACAAACTTATAAGTTTTTTTTACTATTCAAGTGTTTACCTGTGATTATATTTAACTTATAAATTTACTTATAAGTAAATTTTGAGAAGTAACAATTTTTTAATTCTCAGAAAATGACTTATAAGTCACTTTAAAATATGTAGATTTGATCAAATGTAAAAGACTCTTTTGTCCTTATTTTAGTAGTTACATCTTATTTTAACTTGTAAGTCAGTTTAGTCAAACACTTTCACATTTTATTTTAACTTAATTTCTGATTTGTAAGTCAAAATAATGTCACTTTTATTTATAAGTCACCACTTAAAATAACTTACAAGTCATTTTAAATTTTAACAGTCATTTTAAAACAAGTCATCCCCGAATAGGCAAGCTGTTGTCAACATATTTGATTTTAATTCTACATTTATAAAAGAGAAAAATGGTCGTACACATTTATGTTTTATTTGTGCACAGTCTGCCAAAACTATGTCCTTTTGACAACTTTATTTTTAATTTCTTAATTAAGAGGAGAGAAGCTGTTTTTTTAAAAAACAAATCTGTCAAATCGACGTAGATTTGACCGAATGTACACAAATAAAACATACACAACTGTGTATGACCATATTGCCTTATATATATATATATGGCATATGATCTATAACATCTAGTTGACATGGATGAAAAATTGGCATATACCATCTATACCGTCAATTAGAAAAATAAATGGTTGCGATTTAGATATAGATTCTACCGTCCGCTAGTACTTCTAGTGGACGCTGTTAGTATAAAATTCTGACCTTTATGCCCTCACTTCACCTCCATATCAAGGCACTTACATGGTCCGCTAGTCTTACTAGCGGACGCTAAGTACGACTCCCATCAAAGCGCACAACAACAGGCAATACAATCTGCACAGCAACAGGACAGGGAAAGATACAATCACGCAATACAAACTGCACAGTTGGGTTTTAAAGAATCTAAATTTAGAAACTTGGCATCACTATTCATTTTAAAGCTCCTTCCCAGCATATAATGGGAGCTGGCAAGCATACCAGTGGAAGAAGAAAACCCAACATACATAGTTTTTTCAAGAATTGGAGAGAGATCCAAATGGTAAGACAAAATTGTCAATCTGAGTTTTGAAGAAGATGGAGAAATAGTAACATTAAGAACATTTGAAGTTGAATCATATTCGATCCGAGTCATTATGGACTTCCCACTATTGAGGTTTAGATTTGTTCCACTAAATCATCAGTGAAATACCATGCTTTTGAGGACTTGTTTGATACTATGTTGTTGATGTTGATTCCAACATGGTTATCATTAATGTCTCCAAATTCAAAGTCTTGAACTGTGTCAAATTCAACAGCAAAAAGATGGTCGGAGAAATTCCCAACATCTGTGGCATTCAATAGTCCTAAATATTGAATAGGAAGAGTTGATTTGATGAAATCTTTAGATGGGGAGATTGTGAAAGCAAGACCATGGCCGCCTAGTTTTGGGTATTCAGGAATTATGGTGAAAACAAAAGAAGTGGAAAAAGAGAAAACAGAGCCATTGGTGGAGTTCTTGAACTGAAGTGGGGATGGAAACAGAGCATGACCCATCAATCTATCGGTCTCGTTGGTTAATTGAAGAATGCCATTTTTGTTAATTTTTGCTACACCGCTCAAGCTTATGTTGGTGTTTGCTTGGCTGAATCTAGTGTAGATGAATTCATCAAGCTGGGATGAAGCTCTAATTGTGAAAAATCCTACTCATGACCTAGAATTGGCAGCTGTAGTTTTTACCTTTAAAATATGGAGGCATTATTTATACAGTGAGAAGTGTGAGATATACACGGACCATAAAAGTCTAAAATATATCTTCACATAGAAGAAGTTGAATATGAGGCAGAGAAGGTGGTTGGAACTAATAAAACATTATGATTGTGATATCTTATATCATCCGGGGAAAGCAAATGTAGTAGCCGATGCGCTAAGTAGGAAAGGTAGAGAGAAACCGTCAATGTTAATGACTAAGAATGAGTTAGTAACAGTGATGGCGAGGATGGAATTAGAAGTTAAATTATCGGATGAAGCAGAGGATATGTTATTTTCCATGGAGACTCAACCGACCATAGTGGAATGTGTTAAGGAAATGCAATTGAGCAACGAGAAATGCGAGCATATGAGGAAGAGGATAGAAGATGAAGAAAAGACTAAGTATAACCTCGATAGGGACAAATTACTTCATTTTGAAGGAAGAATTTGGGTTCCAAATAATTTCGAATTAAAGGAGAAGATAATGAGTGAGGCCCATAGTTCGAGGTACTCGATACATCCCGGTAGTACGAAGATGTATGAAGACCTTCGTCTGAACTTTTGGTGGCCGAACATGAAAAGGGAGATAGCAGAATTTGTTAGTAAGTGCTTAACTTGTCAGAAGGTTAAGGCTGAACACCAATGACCGAGCGGGTTGTTGCAATCATTAGAAATTTTGGAGTGGAAATGGGAGCACATCACAATGGACTTTGTGGTGGGACTTCCAACAACAAGGAAATGATACGATGTTATTTGGGTGATAGTGGATCGATTGACGAAATCGGCTCATTTTCTACCAATAGGAGTTAGGTATAACCTAGACCAATTAGCTAAGCTTTATATCAAGGAAATTATTTCAAGACATGGAGTACCTGTTTCGATTGTGTCAGACCGTGATCCACGATTCACATCAAACTTTTGGAGAAGTTTGCAAGAGCAAATGAGAATGCAGTTAAGATTGAATACGGCATATCATCCTCAGATGGATGGACAAAGTGAACGGACAATTCAAACGCTTGAAGATATATTAAGATCTTACGTTATGGATTTCAAAGGGAGTTGGGAAGATCATATGTCGTTGGTAGAATTTGCGTACAACAATAGTTTTCATGCTAGTATAGGCATGTCGCCTTACGTAGCGTTGTATGGAAGGAAGTGTAGGACTCCACTATGTTGGGATGAAGTGGGCGAACGTTGGATGTTGGGACCTGAATTGGTACAACAGACAGCGAACATGGTAAAGCTAATACGTACTCGGTTGGTAGCGGCTCAAGATAGGCAAAAGAAGTATGCCGATCCTCACAGAGAAAAGAGAGAATTTGATGTAGGGTCTTATGTCTTTCTGAAAGTATCGCCTTGGAAAGGGAAGATACATTTTTGGAAGAAAAGGAAGTTAAGTCTAAGGTTTATACGACCTTTTGAGATTTTAAGAAGGGTAGGGGAGGTAGCTTATGAAGTAGCCTTACCTCCAGAAATGGAACGTATTCACAATGTGTTTCACGTGTCTGTGTTGCGTCCCTATAAACCAGACTATAAACACGTAATTGAGTATGAATCTATTCAGATAGAAAAAGATTTATTGTATGAAGAACTTCCAGTTCAAATTGTTGATAGGAGAAATAAGATAATACCTTCGGTGAAGGTGATCAGGAGAAACCACAATGCTGAAGAAGCAATGTGGGAACTCGAAAGTAAAATGAAGGAAAATTTTCCTCATTTGTTTATGTAATTATAAGCGAGATTCTGGGGACATAATCCTTATAAGGGGAGAGAATGTAACGCTCGAGAAAATCGGATTTATATGAGAATTAAATTTTTTATTTAATTATGTGAATTAAATGAAATTAATTGATTATCTATGTGAGTAAGCTATGTGAAGGTCGTTCTATGACCTAGAATGCGCAGATGTGGTTAGTATTCTGACTTTGTGCTAGAATTAATTATTTTGAATTTCCAAGACGAAAATAAAAGTTTTCAGAGAAATTTCTGTACAAACACTATTCATCCGTTTTCTGCTCAAGAAATAAGTTTGAAATTCTGAGAAACGCGTAATGATAGAATATGAAGACGAGATGGAATATCAAATAATATTTCATTTACGGTAAACGAAGTTTTCGCATGCGGACTTAAAATCTAAGGGTTGAGAAGAATGATTTTCGAGAAGGAAATGAGATACGTATAATGAATTACGATGATTATGCGCATGTTATACGAGTGTGATACTATTTAGTATACAAGTATAGTATGAAGTTTTAATATGAAGTACAATATGATTATTGTACGAGTATTATACGAAGAGAATACATGATTTATAAGTGTAGAATACGATTGGTGTAATGGACTTAGAATTTAGGACTTAGTATAATCCAATTAGATTTGGATTATATCAAGCCCAAGTAATTGAGTAATCAAGCTCAATGAATTATGTGTTTAAGCCCAAGTCAAGGCCCAACGTTATGTTTAATTAAGCCCGATCCAAGAAACTGAATCGTGGATCAAACCGATGGGTCACCGAATAGGTAAAACCCATGGGGCAACCCATGGGGATAACCCATGGACATGTGGGCTGGCCACTTGGTGGACAAGTAAAGTGAACTACTTGATCACCATGTATTTTACTTGGTGATAAAGTAGTGAATAGTAAGGAGGTGGGGAGAAAAGACCAAAAAGCCCTCCATTTGAATTGCCTATAAATAGAAGGCTTAAGTTGGTTATTTTTGGTTTTCCAAGAGATCATCCAACTTATATTGAGAGAGAGAAAGAGCTAGACATAAGCAATCATCTCACTTTGAATCTTTTCGTTAGAGGTTTTAACAAGAACACAAAGATCGGAAAGGTAATATTCCATTAGTATTAGTTTTCCATCCTTTTGATTTCTTTGTTATGAAGAATCATAGATTGGTGGAGCATGCCTCTTATGGAGGAATAAGGATGGCTTGTAATGAGTAAAACATTTATAAGTCATGTGTAAATAAAAATCGTAAGGGTTTACGTAAGTATAAACCGTAGAGAATATTGAATAATGAATTTAGTTGTTGATGGACAAATTGAACACCATCACTATTAGGATATGTGCATCTTTGTTGGTTAGGATGTAGATATGAAATCAATGGAGTGTTCCATTTGATTTGGCATATAGAACACTAGTAACGAAGTTATGGCGAATTTTACAGAATTAGACGTTAAACGTCAAAAACGTAGGAATTCTGGATTAGTAGTCAAAAGTTTCTATGAGACTTGGAAACGTTGGTTTACAATGTCAATATGTGAGATATTGTATTTAAGAGTCGTGGGCTCAAGAATCGTCGAATTCCGACTTAAAACGAAGAAAGCGAGTATTGAACGCTCGAAAGCGTTTAAAAAATACTTGATAATGAACTTAGAAGTGAATTTAGAGTTAAGGAATTTGGAAATATAAAATTCTTACATGAACGCGTAGAGTATATAAAATGGGAGTTGTAGGCTTTTGAACGGACCAAATCGGACTTATAATGAAGAAGTTATGAAGCCGGAAAGTTCACTAAAATTTTAATCTGTAAAATTTTTCTGGTGTTGAGGTCTGGCGCCGCAGCGCCAGACAAAGCTAGTTGTGCTGCGCCACAGCGCCAAGCACAGTGTCAGGATCTACTGAAGAGTGGTGCCGCAACACCATTCACAGTTATAGGTCTCGCGCCGCAGCACCGGGACCGGGACTTAGGTACTGCAAACTGGCGCCGCAGCGCCAGTATTATGTATAGAGGTCACACCGCGGCGCCGAGGCAGGGGAGTTGTTAGACAAGTTAGGTTTTGAATTCAATTGTTTCAAGACCAATATAAGATAAGTTTATATATACTTAATGAACATACTAAAACCATTCTTATGTTACATATACTAGTGTATATGGTAATGAACTTAGGAGGTAAACACAAGTTGTTAGTATGGTAACGAAGAACACAAAGTGTTAATAAATAAACCATGAACGGTAATCGACATTGGTACTTCACCAATAATGATTGAGTTCGGTTAATCACGTAAGATCATTAACAAGCCGGGATGGAAGGTAGTAAGTCATATTGACATTATTAATGAAATAAAGTCAACTAAGACATAGAAGAGAAAGAAGTTGGTAGAAACAATGTGATTGATTGTTTGGCAGATAATTACAGTGTGCTATGTGAATATATCATGTAGATTCTGTAAAGGCTGAGAACATTCGAATAAATTATTTGAAGATGCTTGAAGGCAAGTTTTCTTAAACGCTTGTCTAACCTTTGTGTTAGTCGAGTTTTCTATGATTCATTGTAATGGGTTGTATGAATGATTTTAAAGAAAGGGTCGATGCCAATTTAACTCGGCTAGACTATTCATAAGAAATAGATTGATTTATATACATATCTTTCTATATAGAAATGATAACGCTATCCTATGCAAAGTTTTTGGTACGGATTCAAAGGTAAGTTTGTCTATGAACAAACAAAAGTATTTTCATCAATTATTCGATGGGCACGCAAGTTTGCCAAAAGCTAAACGTAAATACTTTTAACGGATGAATGTTGATCAACATAGAGTACTATAGGTTGATCACCTAGACGTGCTCATAAGAAATGCCGGATGTACAACCTTAGTGCTGTGATGTCCTTTTCAAGTATAAAAACATAAAGATATTGTTCATGGTCTTTCGACCAGTTCAGAATTCCTAAACTATTATATACTTTGGAAATTGATGTTATGAATTGTTAAGTATTAATGTTTCATAATAATTCATGACTATTTGTTCAGTTATGGAAGATTTTCATATAATTCACAAATGTGGTATTGATATTATTCTTTGTTAGACTTGTTGAGCTTGTTATGCTCACTTCTTGCGTGAATTATATGATTACAGTTAAAGCCGAGCATACTGAGAATGCTAAGAGAAATACAGGTAAGGCTAATATCGATAGTTAACCATCTTGTAATAGATTAGTATGGTTGTATGTATTATACTTACGAACAACGAATGATGTAATCAATTTATGAACCTGGGAAAGGATTTCACTTTGATTGTAATAAGAAGATAGTTGATACATTCATTATATTGTGTTTTCAATGGAATGATTGTATAGTTATGAGTACCGTGTAGCACCATATGTCGGGTTGGAAGATACCCGAATTTGGGGGCGTCACAGTGCACAATTACTAAGGAAATGATTGTGTAAGACCCCAATTTTTATGAATAAAGATTAATTTTCTCTAAATATCATTTTGAATATTATGGTGTGGATTTGATATAATGTTATAGTTGTGGGTAATATTTACAAATTTTATAAAGTAAACAAGTTGTCATAGAGTATTCGTTTGGTCGGAGAATATTCATTTTACCAGGGAATATTCGTACGACGGCACAATCATTAATGGACCCCACAATGGAATTACTGTCGGAGTTAGAAAACGACATAAATAACTTTTTTAAAAAATAACGGCAAAAGTTTTACCGTTAACTGTGGAAATACCCGTTGATAAAAGTACAGTAATACGCGTGGTTTCATAGTAGCACACGGTATTGTACAATATCTTTGATTATTGATGCTTACGTGCGAATTCACTAAGTTTTATTCAATTATTGCCAAAGTAATTGCTGCATAGTATCTCACGTTACTGATTAAATTATTGTCACAATATCATCTGCACAATATTTTATATTATTAAATTAATAATTGAGACGAAAAAGTTATTCATATTATTATTTGCATTATTGAAGATGTCTAGAAAGTTCTATCGAGGAAAGGGGTTTGGTCACACAATTGCACGCCAATAAGGAGAAATCTTTATCGAAAAGCCCCCTCTTTCCTGGGAATGATCTGTTTGTTAATATTGTGAGTTATAATATTAATGATGAATGTTACTAAAAATATTTTTTGTGAAGCTAAGTGAATTGAGATAAATAGAGGGGTATTTTATGAAGTATTTGTTATAAATTTGACTTATTATATGGACCCTCAACTTACTCATTTTTCAAAATAATCGGTAGAAAGTTATTCAGTATATATATATACAAGTATTGTGTGTATGTGTGCATGTGTGTATATATATATATATATATATATATATATATATATATATTATAAGTTTTATTTTTTTATGTAAAATAAAATATATTATATTTTATTGTTTGCATAGTACTGTATAGCCCGTGATTTTGTTGAAAATTACTGTGCAGCCCGTGATTTCTTTTCCTAAATAGTATCATATCATTCTCTTATAAATAAAATGCTCAGTTTAGAAATGAAAATTATACCATAATCAGAGAATTTTTTTTCTAAAATATTGAGCATATTTCTTTAGAGTTTAAGGAAGCTTTGAGTGTAGAAAATAGTGCAAGTTTTCTTCAAGAATAACTCCGTTATACCAGTCGGAATTACTTTTCTTTTTAGGTAAGGGGTATTATTTATTTCATATTCACTTACGATATTATTTTTCGTATTCGTAAGGAATTTTATTTTCGTTCAATATTCGTAAAGAATATTATTTTCGTTCAATATTCGTAAAGAATATTATCTTTGTTCAATATTCATAGGAATATTATTTTCATTCAACAATTGTAAGGGATATTATTTTTTTCAATATTCGTAAGAAATAATATTTTCTGTCACACTTTGTAGTATGTAAGTAATATTATTTCATTTCATATTCCTAATTCTACACTCATTTTTTGAAGTATTGCTTCTATACTCCTTGAAATTAGTAGAATATCCTTGAAATTTGTGCTTCATCTAGTATCATTTCACAAAGATATTTTTTTGAATATTCTTGTTAATTTTTAATCTTTTCATGTCGGGGTATTATTCACGGGGTACTATTCTCCCGGGGTACTATTCATGATAAAAATTAATTTCTTTTCTGTCCAAATTACTTTTTTACATGAATATTATTTTTAAATTTTACTCCACAAAGCAGTTATCTTGTTGACAATTTGTACATTCTTCAACTCTGGATAAATTGAATTATAAATCTTTAATATTTATCCTTGATCTTGTTTGATTGTATTCTTATATCATTGTCATCATCTTCATGCTTATATTATGATGAAAGTCATCTTTGGCCCGTAGTGCATAGATGGATTGTTGAATGGTATGATTATGACCAGGAATTGTATATCGGTATAATTATGACCTCTAATGTTACAAATGATGTGGTAAAAGTCCTCATTGGCCCATAGTACATTGATGGACAGTTATTGGTATGATCATGACCATGGGTTGTCTTCGGCCAAGGGTGCAAAGATGAATTGTTATTTGGCATGATCATGACCATTTGTGATAATAACGAATATCATTGACCCGTAGTGCATGGATAATTCACGGATGTGATACTAATGAATATCATTGGCCCGTAGTGCATGGATAATTTAGTGATTTGGATTATTTATTGAGCTGAGTCTCAGCGATAAAATTTATGATAAACTTTTAAATCGTAGAAGATAGTAGATATCATGCCTTACTTGACTCTTCTAATGGATTATTTGTTCCGCTGCAGTTAAACTTGTTGTCTATTGTATTCTATCAGTTTAACACTGTTGAAGGCTAATGATAATTTATTTTGCAGTATCTTAGTCATAATATTCTTTACAGAGCTAGTTGAGCTCACCCTTTTCTTTTATTTTTCTCTTCAGGAAATGAGAATATCGCTGGGACTAGTCGGAGAATGGAGTGACGGTCCAAGATGGTTGCTTTAGTAGTCCTCACTATTTTATAAAATAGTGTGATAATAATTGTACTAAGAACTTCATTTGAGTTTGGATATTGTCTACAAGACAATATTCGTGTTAAAACTGAGCTATTGTGTTGTCGTATTTTGCATGACAGTTATATAAATTAAGTTTGTATTTAAGTTATGTACCATATATTTTGCGACTCAAAATGGGTTGTGTATACCTATTTTGGGAGCGTCACAGTTGGTATCAGAGCTTAGGGATATGATCTCTGGTTGGGATTTGAGTCTAGAACTAGGAGGGGAGAGACGGGTAAATCATTCTCTAGTATGACCTACCTAAGTTTATTTGTTATTTAAGTGGTCGGTCAGAATATATAGATAATATGTGGCATGTCAATTAACCCTTGTTTTGTGGTAGTATTTGAAAATGGCATCTGAAAATGTTGAGATAAGCAATGGAGCACATGAGACCGTTGAGTCATCGACGATCAATAACCAGGATAATGTGCATCAGGAAGGCAATAATCCTCAAGTAAACAACAACACCGACCAAATGACGAACAATGGTATGTTTAGAAACTTTCTAGAATTCATGCAAAACCAAAGGAGAGAGACTCCTGTTCAAAATGCAGGTGAAAACACTGGCAACTCACGGATAGTCACCGCTAAGCAATTCAAGGAGCTGGGACCACTGGAGTTTTTGGGAAAGCCATATCCACTTAAGGTAGAGACGTGGATTAAGTACATCAACAAGATATTTGATGTCTTGGGGTGCTCCGAAGAGCAAAAGGTTACCTTTGTCACCTTTATGTTGCGAGGAGAGGCAGATCATTAGTGGGATTCTGTAAAACGTACTCAGCCTGCCGCACTAAAGATGTGTTGGGAGAACTTTCAAGAATTGTTCAACGACAAGTACTTTCCCGAAAGTATTCGTCACATGAAGGCAGTAGAATTCATCAAGCTGGAGAAAAAAAATATGACCATAACGCAGTACGAGGCTAAGTTTGCGGAGTTATCCTGGTTTTTATCCCATTTGGTAGATAATGAGGAACGAATGACGTGAATGTTTCTACGAGGTTTGAAACCCGACATACGTCAATACCTCATTTCTCACAAACTTTGTTTATATTCAGATGTTGTGAATAGGGCTCAATTATTGGAGCGTAATAATGAGTCAGCCCAACCAAAAGACAACGACCGATAACACGATAATAATCGTACCGGTGGAAACGACCATAACAATGATAACCACCGTGGAGAAAATTATCATGCCGGAAATGGTAACCACTTTGGTGGTAATCATGGCCAAGATAATAGAAAAGGTCAATTAAGTGGGAATAATTTTAAGAAGAAAAGATTCAACAATAATGGAAAGACATCGACAGCAACACCAGCACCCGTTTCAAAGGAAGAAGAACGACCACCGGTCGTATGCTATAAATGTGGAGAGGAGGGACACATCCGTCCAAAATGTACTCAGCAACCCAAAACGTGTTTCAATTGCATAAGAGAAGGTCACCTAGCTCAATTTTATCGTGTAGTGAAGTCAAGTCTAGCTGGGATGGTGACGCCAAAGGATTTCCCATACAAGTCAAAGTCGGTAGTTTAAGGGAGATCATTTTTCGTGACGAGGAACCCGAACGAAGTTATCACGGGTAAGCTAATCATAAACTCTTGCGAAGTCTATACCTTATTTGATATCAGTTCTACCCATTCTTTTATTTCTCCTACATGCATTCAACGTTTAAATTTAACTCCGGAGAAATTAGACTTTAACTTATCTATTGAAACTCCGTTATGAGAAACCTCCGTTACCTCCACTGTTTATAAATCTTGTTTGATTCAAATCTACACTTTCACATTACCTGTCGATCTTATCTCTTTGAAAATACTTGCATTTGATGTGATTTTCGGAATCGACTGATTAAATACTCATCATGCTAAAATTGATTGTTTTCGTAAGGTTGTTAGCTTTCATATTCCTAACCAACCTATTATGCGAATTTAAGCAACCAAACCACTAAATTCAATCACTGTCATATCAAGCCATAAGTAAAGAGCCTCGAGCCTTTTGCTGGTGACTTTATTGTGTGGGATGCACCGAAACCATACTTTCCGTAGGGGACGCCGTGAATAACGGTGTCAAGTTGAAAGGTATCAATATGAGATGTTATCCAAATCTTGGATGAGAGTCACAGTTTTGAATAATATTTATATTGTTAATAAATTTCCTGACTTATTTCCCGAAGAACTTCATAGCCTACCCCCAGAGCGTGAAATCGAATTTTGTATCGACCTTGAACGCGGTACAAAACTCTCAAATATTTCTTCACCCAGAATGAACGTAACATGTACCAAAGACGTTGGCTCGAGTTGTTGAAAGATTACGACCATACCATTCAATACCATCCTGGAAAAGTGAACGTGGTAGCTGACGCGTTGAGTAGAAGATCATATGCGGGTACGAGTGCGATATTGTTAACACAAAGACCCATTTCGTATGACTTATAAAGGATGGAGATAGAGTTAAAGAATCTAGAGATGCACGTTGTGAGACCCCAAATTTTGTGAAATAAAAGTATTCAATTTTTCTATTTTGGTGAATAGTTAAATTGATAAAAGTTTAAAGTTAAGGGTGACATTTGAAAAATTTTCAAAGTAAGTGATGATGAAGTTTAGTTTTATTAGTATTATTAATGTAATAAAATAGAAAAACTTTTTATATAAAATAGAATACTTTTATAAAGTTATTCATTTTATTAGGCTAATAGTAAAATCTTTTTATATAAAATAGAATACTTTTATAAAGTTATTCGTTTTATTAGATTATAAATAGAATATATTATATTTTATTATTAACCAATCTAGACCGTCCATTTAAAGTAAATCAATCTGGACCGTTCATGGATTGGTTACTATTCAATCCATTTTTCTATAAATAGAAGCTCATTCCTTCATTATTTCTTACGAATTCACTGAAACTCTAGAGAGAGAAACTATAGAGAGTTCTTCTTCTATAATCTTGAGCGTATTTCTTTAGAGTTTAAGAAAGATTTGAGCATAATACAAGTTTTCTTCGAGTATATTCTCGCTCTACCAGTCGGAGTACGTACTCTTCTTTCAAAGGTAAGTGATATTATTTATTTTACCTGTAAGGGGTATTATTCTTTCGTATTCAAGAAGAGAATTACTTTCTTTCAATACTCGTAAGAGTTGTTATTCCATTCTTTGTTATTATGTTGGAATAACCTGTTTATGCGAAGTACCACATACATGGTGAAATTCTTCTATTATTCCATTCTTCATTATTATGTTGAAATAACCTGTTTATGCGAAGTACCGCATATATGGTGAAATTCTTCTATTATTCCATTATTTATTATTCTGTCGGAATATCCTGTTTGTGCGTTTTACGCCAGACCTGGTTCCATTATTTATTATTCTGTTGGAATATCATGTCTGTGCGTTTTACGCTGGACCTGGTTCCATTATTTATTATTCCTCATTTATTATTCTGTCGGAATATCCTGTCTGTGCGTTTACGCCGGACCTGGTTCCATCATTTATTATTCTGTTGGGAATAACCTGTTGGTGCGGTCTCTATCGCATGCATGGTGAATTCTTCTGTTATTCCATTCTTTATTATTATGTTGGAATAACCTGTCTATGTGGATTACCACATGCATGGTGAATGATCCTTTGTATTCATTCCTTATTAAATTATGGAAATGATCTGTATACATGGATTACTGCATGGCGGGTGAAAATCCATTTGCAGTTTTATATATTCTTTATTATACTCAGTTGGTTAAAGTTTTGACTTCGATACTCCATGAAATTAGTGGAATATCCTTGATATTTACGCTTCATCCAGTATCTTTTCATAAAAATATTCTTTTAAACATTCTTGAATTTTACTCTACAAAGAAGTATCATGTTGGCAATTTGGACGTTATTAGTTGTTGGATAAATTAATTCTTGAACTTGTTTTATTGAATTATTATATCATTGTCATGATGAGTTATGTTGGTTATTATGTGAAAGCATGAAAGTTTCTTAGAAATCACAAAGGGTTGAAAATCAGATTTTGGAGAAAATGAAACATGAAATTCAATTCACCATATCTCCTATTATATTTATAATTTTTGAGTGTGGTCATGTTCTAGAGTTAGATCTATAAGTTTTGTAGTATCTCCAAGTGAAATCACTGGAAAAGGTGTTGTAGATTTTCGTATGGACTGATTTTAGCAAAGGAGTCAAAAGCTGGAAATTACCGAAATGATACTGTCCAAATTTTTAGAAGGGCTGTTTTGGCCACTTAATTTGTGAGAAAAATTCTTGCCTTTTGTGACATGAAAATATATGGTATAAGGTACCTCCTATCCAAAAATGAGCTCATTCTGACTTAAAATGAGCAAGTTATGACCATTTCAACATTTAGGTTTTTCTAACGAAAAAACGCTATAACCGGAGTTCTATAACTCCAATGACCATGAAATTTAAACTGGAAGCTCATGTTAACATGTGTAAGATCCTGCCAAGATTTGAGAATTTCTGGAGTTAAACTTGAGGTAGCTAATTTCTTAAGTAATTAATTAGAAATTAATTTTTGAAAAATAGTAAATAAATTTTAAAAATTACGAGAAAAATATATGTTCATTATGGGACTATATTCTACTAAATCCCAGAAAAGAAATATTTTTGGGACTGATTTGATATTTTCATGAAAATGCACTAGTTATGAGTATATGAGTTAAATATGTTATGTAATGTAACAAAATTGGAAAATAGGATTTTATGGCTTGAGAATCCTATATAAGGTATATGCACATTTTGATAAGGGATTTGATCATTAATCTTATGAGTATGGAATTTTTGAATGATTAAATGTATTATTTGGTAAAGTATAAACAATTGAAATAAATTCTTTATAAGTTTAAGAAGTGATTAAAATATTGTTATAATATTAAGAATATTAGATTATGATTTTATTAAGTGATTGATAATATTTGGATAAATGTAAAGTCTTTAATATTTGTCCTTGTTTTCGTTTGATTAATACTTATATCATTGTCATCATCCTCATGTATATATTAGGTTGAAAGTCATCTGTGGCCTGTAGTGCATAGATGAACTTGGTATGATTATGACCAGGGATTATTCGGTATAATCATGACCGTAATGTTACAAATGATATGGAAAAAGTCCTCATTGGCCGTAGTGCATTGATGGACAGTTTTTGGTATGATTATGGCTATGGATTCTCTTCGGCCAAGGGTGCAAAGATGAATTGTTTTATGGCATGATCAGGACCGTTGATGAAAACACGATTATTTTTGGCCCGTAGTGCATGGATAATTCGTGGTCATGATACTAAAAGAATATCCTTGGCCTATAGTGCAGGGATGAATTGATGATGTAGATTAATTATTGAGTTGAGTCTCTGCAATGAAATATTAATTCATGGATGTGATAATAATGAATATCCTTGGCCGTAGTACATGGATAATTCATGGATGTGATATTAACGAATATCCTTGGCCGTAGTACAGGGGTGATTTGATGATGTGGATTATTTATTAAGCTGAGTCTCAGCGATAACATATTGATAATATGCTTTTAAATTCGTACAAGATAGTAGATATCATGCTCTACTTGTCTCTTCTAAAATACAGTTGTATGTCTTTGGCCTGAAGTGCAAAGATGAATTGTTAATGAATATTTTTGGCCGTAGTACAAAGATGAATTTATTAGTATGATTATGAGCAGAGATTGTGATTTGGTATAACCATGATTTTTGATGTTTCAGGTGAAGATAGGTGATGAAAATTATCTTCGTCCTAGGTGCGAAAAGGAATTCAGAATCACAATTACGATTATGAGTTATTCATATAATTGTGGACATGAATTGTTGATAACGTTACAGGGATAAAACATTATTGGTGGAGTTTTAACATGGAGAAGATAATAGACCTGATGGTCTATTTGACTCTTTTAATGGATTGTTCGTTCTGCTGTAACTATGGTTAAAAATTTTTATCATCTACCATATGTTCTAAATCTCTGATTTATTATTGACAAAAGATATTGATAATTTAATTATCTTTAGTTATGATATTCTTTACTGGGCTAGTTTTGCTTACCCTTTTGTTTCACAATTCTTTTCAGGTAATAAGAGTGTAGCTGGTCGAGCGGGGATAAAAGGAGAATAGAACGGTGGTCTATAGCTGTTGAGGTTCTCCCTAAATAGTATGGAAATAATTTTATTGAGAACTTTAGATAAGTGTGTCGTATTGTATACGTCATTTGATATTTTATTTTGGTGAACCGAATAGGGTGAGGCGAACTCAACTTTGAAAGGGTGTTTTGTCACTATCATACAAGATGTCTAATGACATACAACCCCATGTTATCATAAGACAGGGTTGTGCACATCCACTTGCTGAGTATATCTACGAGCACTACCTATATGATCTTGGAGTTTATTTGAAATATAATTTTTACTTGGAGACAGTGGAGATAGTTATATGTCAAGAGAAGACTCACCATTGGAAGGAGCATGATAGTAATCTTCTCATTTTTCTTTGGGGTCTATTGGGTCAACCAAGGATAATTCTCTGGACATATGATAACTATCATAACTTAGATTCATAGCCTCCTATGTACGAAGGTTTCCTTGAGTACTTTCTAAAGATTTTAATTTCTAAAATAGTTTTTGACTGTACCTTTATGTAAAGTACAATTGTGACATGAGTCAGAGTTGGTTTATGTATTTGTATTTAAACTCACAGTATACATGTCGTCGTATTTTGCACGACAGTTGTATAAATTAAGTTGTATTTTGATTTTTATAGTGTATTTTCTGGCGACTCAAGATGGGTGATGTATACCTATTTTGGGGGCATCACACACGTGAAGATGATGAATATACGATTAGAATCGACTTTAAATCAGTAAAGTTAAAGCCTCTCAATCTAAAGACTCGGAGTTGATTAATATGAAGAAGAAAGTGCAAGGATGTGTTATTCCATAAGTAAGAGTTGATGAAGAGAGAGAATCTCAACCCTCAATTTATTGGTCTATTTAAAATCCTTGATTAAGTAGGAACTATGGCCTATAGACTCGCCTTACCACCAAGTATGTCTCGTGTTCATAACGTTTTTCACGTATTGATGTAACGTAAATATGTGGACGACCCGAATCACATTATTGAATTACAACTAGACAAGATAGCGGAAGATTTAATGTATGAAGAGGTACATGTTAAAATCTTGGATAAGAAGAAACATATTCTACGCTCAAAAGTTACACCTCAAGAGTTAGAATCTGAAATGAAATCAAGGTATCCTCACCTCTTTGACATACCAGGTACGTATGCCAATTTCGCGGACAAAATTTCATAAGAAAGAGAGTTACAACCCCAACTTTTATGAATAAAGATTAATTTTCTCTAAATATCATTTTGAATATTATGGTGTGGATTTGATATAATATTATAGTTGTGGGTAATATTTATAAATTTTGTAAAGTAAGCAAGTTGTCATAAAGTATTCGTTTGGTCGGGAAATATTCGTTTTATCAGGGAATATTCGTACAACGGCACAATCATTAGTGTACCCCACAACTAAATTACTGTCAAAGTTAGAAAATGACAGAAATAAATTTATATAAAAATAACGGCAAAAGTTTTACCGTTAACTGTTGAAATATCCTGTGATAAAAGTATAGTAATACGCGTGGTTGCATAGTAGCACACAGTATTGTATAGTGTCTTTGATTATTGATGCTTACGTGAGAAGTCACTAAGTTTATTCAATTATCGCAACAGTAATTGTTGCATAGTATCTCACGTTATTGATTCAATTATTGTCACAGTATCATCTGCACAATATTTTATATTATTAAATCAATAATTGATACAAAAAAGTTATTCATATTATTATTTGCATTATTGACGATGTCTAGAAAGTTCTGTCGAGGAAAGGGGTTTGGTCACCTGATTATGATGAATGTTATTAAAAATGTGTTTTGTGAAGCTAAGTGAATTGAGATAAATAGAGGAGTATTTTATGAAGTATTTGTTATAAATTTGAGTTATTATATGGACCCCCATTTACTCATTTTTCAAAATAATCGGTAGAAAGTTATTCAGTATATATATATATATATATATATATATATATATATATATATATATATATTTATAAAATATAAGTATTTACACTCATTTTGTTAAGTATTTCTTCTATACTTCTTGAAATTAGTAGAATATCCTTGAAATTTGCACTTCATCTAATATCATTTTACAAGGATATTTTTCTGAATATTCTTGTTAAATTTTAATCTTTTCATGCCGGAGTACTATTCACCCGAGGTACTATTTATGACAAAAATTGATTTTTTTTTCTGTCTAAATTATTTTTTACATGAATTTTACTCTATAAAGCAGTTGTCATGTTGAAAATTTGGACATTCTTAAACTCTGAATAAATTGAATTATAAATCTTTAATATTTATCCTTGATCTCGTTTGATTGAATCCTTATATCTTTGTCATCATCCCCATGCTTATATTGTGATGAAAGTCATCTTTGGCCCGTAGTACATAGATGGACTGTTGATTGGTATGATTATGACCAGAAATTATGTATCGGTACAATCATGCCATGTAATGTTACAAATGATGTGGTAAAAGTCCTAATTGGCCCGTAGTGCATTGATGGACAGTTATTGGTATGATTATGACCATGGGTTCTCTTCGGCTAAGGGTGAAAAAATGAATTATTGTTTGGCATGATCATGACCATTGGTGATAATAACGAATATCCTTGGCCCGTAATGCATGGATAATTCGTGGATGTGATACTAATGAATATCATTGGTCCATAGTGCATGGATAATTCAATGATGTCGATTATTTATTGAGCTGAGTCTCAACGATAAAATTTATAATAAACTTTTAAATCATTGAAAATAGTAGATATCATGCCCCACTTGACTCTTCTAATGAATTGTTTGTTCCGCTGCAGTTAAACTTGTTGTCTATTATATTCTATTAGTTTAACACTGTTGAAGGCTAATGATAATTTATTCTGTATTATCTTAGTCATAATATTCATTACAGGGCTAGTTGAGCTCACTCTTTTCTTTCATTGTTCTCTTTAGGAAATGATTCAACATTTATGGCACATTGATCTGTAACATGAATCCCATAACATAACTCACAAATCATTACTACTTGCTGCGTGGATGGTGGACTGCATGTTTCTATTTTCTTAGCTATTGCGGACACCTGCGTCGCCAATGTTGTCACTGTATCCACTTCAAACTTTCCCGGTATTTTCGGAGGGTTAGACCTAGTCATAGGCCACTGATAGTTGTTGTTGGCCATTGTTTATAACAGTTGATAAGCCTCATCAAAGTTCTTAGACATGATCGCTCCACCCGCTGCTGCATCAATACTGGCTCTTGTGGGCGCGTGCAATCCATCACAAAATATCCCAACCTGCATCCACTGTGGGATTTCGTTATGTGGGCATTTACGGAGCATATCTTTGAATCTTTCCCACGCCTCATATAACGTTTCTGAGTCGAACTGTGAGAACGTGTGAATATCATTCCGTAGTTTTTTCGACTTTGCTGGTGGGAAAAACATAGCTAGAAATTTTTGAGCTAAGTCGTCCCAAGCGGTGATTGAACCGGGAGGCAAAGAATGTAACCAACTCTGAGCTTTATCTTTCAACATAAACGAAAACATCCTCAACCTTATAGCATCATCCGATACAGTATTGAACTTGAAGGTGTCGTAAACTTCCAAGAAACTCAAGATGTGCTCATTAGGATCATCTATTGAACTACCCCCAAACTGGCATGTATTCTGGAGCATTTGAACTGTTCCCGGTTTTATCTCGAAACTATTTACATTGATTGTCGGCCTCCTAATACTCGACTGTATATCTGTGACATTCGGCATGGCATAATCCCTAAGTGATCTTTGTTCGTCCCCTGCCATGTTCATTGATATTTCTTGTTCTGCCAGATCTTCTTCCACAGATGACACCGCACTAGTCAACTGTAATTTCTGGAACTTCTTTTTGATATCGTCTATATAAGGAAAAAGTTCCTTTTTAGCCCTTGATATAGTATGCATACACTCGTAAAGAATTCCTGCAAATACAAGAAGAAAAATAAATAACGTTTAAATTAAGACCGAATTGATTATAAATAATATAGAATTAATATAAATAAAGAAATCACCGACAACGGCGCCAAAAACTTGTTGGTTGATTTCACAATCAGTAAATTTGTGCAAGTGTACACAGTCAACAAGTAATAAAGTGATAAGATAGAGTGTCGATCCCACACAGAATTCTAATCAATAAATTCCAACTACTATCACTATATCAATCCAATTTTATTTAAACAACCATAAAGTGTGATTTTCCAAAATAATGAAACTAAATTAAGCAAGTAAAATAGATTATTCTAAAATAAATCAAATAAATAAAACTAAGATTTTAACGAATGAATTCAGATAAATAAAGATTAAGATTCCAATATCTCCAATTATGATCTATAAATCAATTATCCCGATTATTATGACTACTGAATTGTTAACAGGAATTCCCAATGTCAAAAGCCCTTTTCCAAGTGATCAACTAACTTTTATTTAATCCAATTAATCTTGTTATATTCCTATGTAAAATAATTAAATTAAATACATTAAATTCCAATTCCCAACGTGTTACATGCAGTGAACAGATATTCTCATTTCATTCACAACCCTAATTATTCATCATGAAAATAATTAAGCATACATGTTATCATGCCCAGTTCTAACCCTAGATATCCTCTCCCGAATCCTTCTAGAGTAACAAGGTAATTACTGGCCAAATAATTAATCAATAAGCACAAGACAAGATAAATAATTCACTTTGACATAAATAATTGGAATAAATCGAATAACTAATTTATAGACATAAAAGGTTCAATTGAAATCTTAATGAAAGAAATTAGTTCATGACAGAATTTAAAACCAACAATCTTTTGCAAATCATCCTTAAGGAATTACATAAATTGAAAATAAGGAAAAGAAGAAACTCTAAAGTAAAATCTTCAATCTTCAAGTAATCCCTTCCTGAGTCTTCAATTGTGGTAGATCCCCCTTTTAATTCAGCAAAATAAACTTTATATACTCTCCTCACCTTACCACAATCCTTTCTCAAATCAACTTCTCAATTAAATCTTCAAATCCAAGTCAAACTTCAGTCCACGCGTGCCACCTGGTCAATCTTAATCGGGCCTCAGCGCCCCGGCGCTGAAGATAATACTGGCTAGAGCGCCCCGGCACTGAACTTCACTTTATTCACGAAAATGCCATTAAACAGCTTTAACTTCCCAAATTGCCCCTACAGCTCCTGAATCTGCAAAATAACCACTAGACACAGTAAAAACGCTTCTATAAGACTCGAGAATACAATAATTTAAGCTTAAATATATCCAATTCATATGTGTATTACCCAATCATCAAATACCCCTAAACTTGAATCGTTGCTTGTCCTCAAATAACAAAACACAAGACAACACAAAAAACTAAACAAAAATGCAAATGTACCTAAAACTAACTACATGTTCGTAATTCCAGCAATCAAATAGCACACTGTATATCCATTCGGCCTCAGAAAAATCACAATAACATGCTAATACATCATATTAAGACAGATCAATAATATCCCAACAATCAATAAATCTAAATCTATTATTACTGATATCGTGTGTGTGTGTGTTCAACAATCATGCTAACCAATAAAAAAACAAAATACGAAACATAATAGATTTCTTAAAAGGCATCATACAGTGCAATTTCAAAAAATCCTCAAATAAACTAGATTTGGCAAAAATCAAACATTTACCAAAGTCCAAGGGTCAACACGAAATACTTATGCTTTACTAACGGGGGCTTTTTGCACTTTTCCCGCTTTATTAATATTATTTTTTTCTTCTTTTTTTATGGCTATACATTGTTCTATTCCCTTAGGCTTTCCAGTGTTACCTTAATGAGCTTTCGACCAATGACTCCCATGCCATTAAGACCTTAGGGCGTTAGGTGTAAAGACAATCCTCTCGGGCTTACTTACTCAAGCAACAAAGGCCAAAAAACTAAACAAGCATGCCACGGTGTTTTTTTGTTTTTTTAAAGCTTATATACTCCAATTTATTTTTCCCTCAAACTTGAATTTATGTCTAAACTCAGTCATCACTAGCTATTCAAATTGTTCCTTTATTTCATTAGCATTCATCCTTTTGAACTCTATTATCTATCCATTTAAACTTTTTTAGCCAACATGGTCTTCAAAATGTGCTATCCTGATAATATCAGTGTCAAACAGATAAAAATTTAAATTATGTCAAGAAAATCACATCACTAGCTCAACAATCTGTACTAGACTTGTTCATGCAATTTTAATTTCATCATTGGCCCCAAGCATACGTAACTATTAAATAGCTGGAATTAATATGCAATCATAAATGCAACACTTAATCAACAATTAAAAACCCAAATTATCCACAAACTACTAACACACTACTAATGCAAATAAAAATTAACTACCCCCAAACTTATCAAGAGCAATGTCCTCATGCGAAAAATTTAGCAATAGAAATAATAGATGACTTCCCTTACGAGCTCATTCCTCGGGTGCAACATCATCATCCTCGCTCATCTCTTGATCAGAAGGGGGAAACACAGACAGAACAGGAGCAGTGGGGAACTGGCTAAGATTAATGCTCAGGTATAGTTGAGCGTTCATAGCATTCTGGGCAGCAAATTGGTCGACCAAATATTTGTAGATGACATCTTGACGTTCAGATAGGCGGACATTCTGAGATTCGAGATTATAGAACCAACCGTCAATCTCACGCTGGATAGCTTCAGGAATGACACCACGGTGAGCTGTAGAGGAAGGACCATACGTGGGTGGAGCCGAAGGTTATAGAGCCTGTGGGACTTTAACTTGGGGAATTATAAAACCCAATCCCCTATGGTGGTTCTCCCTACCAGTCCATACTCTATACCGACTAATTAGCTTGTGGTCCAATACCGGCATGGGGGTTTGAATAATCTCATCCGACTTCTATTTGACCCCAAATTTTGCACATAAAACGCAAATAAGAGACGGATGGGGTAAACCTAATGTGGTTCCTCCTCGTACAGTACACAGAATTGATTGCTGAATGACATGGCCGACATCTATCTTCAAGCCTTGAATAATTGAATACAATGGTATAGCCTTCTCTTTGGTGACATGGCTCACATGTGTGCATGGAATGAGTTTGGCACAGATAAATGCATACCACGCCTTTCCATATAGACTGAGGTGAGAAAGAGGGAAGGTCATGCTGCCACGTTCATGTAATGTCCACGTGGTGCCCGGTTGACAAAGCTCACGGATTATTTTTTTATAGTCTGGCCCTTGACTCACAAGACTAGCATATTCATCGTTGTGTCCCTCTAACGGCAGTTGGTAGCAACCATTAATGTCTTCCTCACCAAATTTGACAGTCTTTCCTCTCACATACACCCCATAGTGGAAGTGCTCAAAAACATTGGCGTAGAATTCTTTAACAACTGCAATCACTGTTGGATCAGGTTGTTTGGTGAGTGTGAACCAATTCCTCTCATCTATCATGACCGCCATGTCCCCATTCTTTGATTGATCTGGCCTTAAACCACGTTCAGGGACTAGGGATCGAGTAGCCATTCTATTGTAGCGTTCTTGGGCGGCGACACTCACGAACCTGCAACTGTCAAATTTTGGAGGAGCCGAGGCGGTTCCAGAGCCCTCTCCTCGTTGACGATTCGATACCATTGAGAATAATCTGCATAAAAGTGTAGTCACAAGTATTAGAATTGGATAAAAATTGAATATGTATAAACATACCCATGACATTACCCCCAAACTTCAAAATATGTGCACGTTAAGTATATAGGCTCAAACTTTGAGAAATAACACCAAGTAGTTAAGGTATGTGCAAATCTGACAAAATAATAGTCCATAGAAAATTAACCCTACATAAGCATCAAGCCAGCTTAGCCCCCCTCACACTAATGATATATCTATTTAGCAGTAATTCAATTGTATTGGGATGGCAAGATGGCAAGTAAATGCAGTGTGTGTGAGATCCTGAATTTTATGAAATAAAAGTATTCAATTTTTCTATTTTGGTAAATAGTTAAATTGATAAAAGTTTAAAGTTAAGGGTCATTTTTCAAAGTAAGCAAGTTGTCATAAAATAACCGGTAGTAAAAGAACAGTAATATGTGTGATTGCATAGTAGCACATGGTATTGATTATTAATGCTTATGTGAGAAGTCACTCAGTTATTACTACAGTAATTGTTGCATCATATCTCTCATATTATTGCTTCAATTATTGTCACAGTAACATCTGCATAATATGTTATATTATTACATCAATAATTGAGACGACAAAGTTATTCATATTATTATTTGTAATATTGACAATGTCTAGAAGTTCTTTATTATTCTGTTGGAATATCCTGTCTGTACGGTTTACGCATGACCTGGTTCCATTCTTTATTATTCTGTTGAGAATAACTTGTCTGTGTGGTCTATCGCAAGCATGGTGAATTCTTCTGTTATTCCATTCTTTATTATTCTGTTGGAATAACTTGTCTATATGGATTACCGTATGCATGGTGAATGATCCTTTGTATTCATATGAATAATATTTTCATTCAAAAGGGGTTTCTGCCAGAGGCAGTTTCGTAATTTTTTTGACCCTCAAAAATTCTGGAAATTTTTGAAATGATAATTTGATGAGTTTTCTATATTGTGTCCAAAAATGGTAATTTTTGGATGTATCGATTAAGAGTTATGGATTTTATGGGAAAACACTATTTTAAAAGTAAACCCTTATAACTGTTTGTGGTTAACTCCAAAATTGGTGAAATTTTTATTTAGAGTACATGTATATAACATGAGTATACCCTGTAAATTTTGGAAATTTTGGACAAAAGTACAATTTTTGATAAATGTCTAACTATTCGGCAGTTTTAGCCATATGAAAAATAGTAAATAAATTTTAAAAATTTCGAGAAAAATATATGTTCAATATGGGATTAAATTCTGCTAAATCCCAAAAAAGAAATATTTTTGGGGTCTTAAAATATTTGCTTCTGTATTTTATATGGCATTGTAATAATTTGAGTTTGGATACTGTCGACGAGACAATATTGTATTAAAACTAACAGTTTATCTGTTGTCGTACTCTGCACGACAGTTCAACAGTTGTATAAATGAAGTATGTATTTAATTTTTATAGAATGATATCTGGCGACTCAGAATATGTCGTGTGGACCTATTTTGGGGGTGTCACAAATGGTATCAGAGTTTAGGGATATGGTCGCTGGCAAAGATAAGAGTCTAGAACTAGGAGGGGAGAGACGAGTTATATACTTCGCTAGTGTGTGACTTACCTAAGCTGAAATTGTTTACTTGATAAGTTGACAAATTGTGATATGTCAATTAACCTTTGTTTTGAAGATATATTTTAGAATGATATCTAAAATACAGGATATGAGCAATGGGAAAATAATGATACAGAGGAAATAACCAGGAAGATACAATCCGAAAAGAAAGCAAGGTATTCTCATCTCTTCGAACTACCAGGTACGTAAATTTCGAGGGCGAAATTTTATAAGTAGGGGAGATTGTGAGATCCCAAATTTTATGAAATAAAAGTATTCAATTTTTCTATTTTGGTAAATAGTTAAATTGATAAAAGTTTAAAGTTAAGGGTCATTTTTCAAAGTAAGCAAGTTATCATAAAATAACCGGTAGTAAAAGAACAGTAATACGCGTGGTTGCATAGTAGCACACGATATTGATTATTGATGCTTATGTGAGAAGTCACTCAGTTATTGCTACAGTAATTGCTTCATCATATCTCTCATATTATTGATTCAATTACATTCACAGTAGCATCTGTATAATATGTTATATTATTAAATTAATAATTGAGACGACAAAGTTATTTATATTATTATTTGTAATATTGACATGTCTAGAAGTTCTATCAAGGAGAGGTTTGGTCACCTAATTGCTCGCCAATAAGGAGAAATCCTTATCGGAAAGCCCCCTCTTTCTTGGGAACGACCTAGTTATTAAATATTGTGAGTTATAATATTAATGATGAATGTTATTAAAAATAGAATTTGAGTTCGGAGTTGAATTTGGAGACGCGGACGTGATATTTGAGTCTGAAATGATGAAATTAGTAGAAATAGACTATAAACATAAAATTTGTCGGGGTTAACTTTTAGTCAAAAAAGTCAACAGTTGGCTTTTTCAGAAAAAGTTAAACTTCAAAATTTTAAAAATGAAATTTTTGAGAAAAATATTTCCATTCTGTTGGGACTGTTAGTGTTAGTGTAAATCAACATTTATTTCGATAATAATTGATGTCTGGAGGTTATATTGACCAATCGGGTAATTAATCGAATAAATGAACAATTAATTGCTATTGATTCACCTGATTATAACTATTTGTTCACATGTGTGTACTATTGATTCACATTCATGTACTATTAGGGGAGGTGGTGCAAGATTGATAATACTTGCATGACTAAGTTAAAAATAGAGGTATAGATGGAGGTACTATATTGTAATTCATATTTTTACATGATTATAACTATTGATTCACATGATTGAACTATTGATTCATATTATTTACTATTAGGGGAGGTGGTGCAAGTTTGATAATACTCGAAGGACTAAATTAAAAATGAAAGAAAAGTTGAAGGTATTGTACTTTAAGATTTCGAGCCCTAAAACGTGCAATTATTGAAAATATATTTTCCTATAAATAGAAGTTCATTCTTCCTTCATTTCTCACCAATTCACTAAAGCTTTAGAGCAATTAGTTTAGAGAAAAATTATATAGAGAAAGAAGAAGAGAAGTCTGTTACCTCACTATTTCAGTATCCAGTCTTCTTCTGAGGTAAGGAATATTATTATTATAGTAAGGGGTATTATTTCTTTCGTATTCATGAAGAGAGCTATTGTTATTCCATTCCTTATAATTATGTTAGAATAACCTGTCTATGCGAAGTACTGCATACATGGTGAAATTCTTCTATTATTCTTTTCTTTATTATTCTATTAGAATAACATGTCTGTGCTGTCTATCGCATGCATGGTGAATTCTGTTGTTATTCCATTATTTATTATTCTGTTGGAATATCCTGTCTGTGCGGTTTACGCATGACCTGGTTCCATTATTTATTATTCTGTTGGAATATCCTGTCTGTGCGGTTTACGCATGACCTGATTCCATTCTTTAATATTCTGTTAGAATATCCTATCTGTACGGTTTACGCATGACCTGGTTCCATTCTTTATTATTCTGCTGAGAATAACCTGTCTGTACGGTCTATTTCATGCATGGTGAATTCTTCTGTTATTCCATTCTTTATTATTCTGTTGGAATAACCTGTCTATGTGGATTACCGCATGCATGGTGAATGATCCTTTGTATTCATATGAATAGTATTTTCATTCAAAAGGGGTTTCTGCCAGGGGAAGTTTTATAATTTTTCTGACCCTCAAAAATTCTAGAAAAATTTGAAATGATAATTTGATGACTTTTCTAGATTGTGTCCAAAAATGGCGATTTTTGGATGTATAGATTAAGAGTTATGTATTTTATGGGAAAAGACTATTTTAAAAGCAAACCCTTATAACTCTTTGTGGTTAACTCCAAAATTGGTGAAATTTTTATTGGGAGTACATGTATATAATAGGAGTATACCTTGTAAATTTTGGAAATAATTTTATTGAGAACTTTAGATAAGTGTGTCGTATTTTATATGTCATTTGATATTTAATTTTGGTGAACCGAATAGGGTGAGGTGAACCCAACTTTGGAAGGGTGTTTTGCCACTATTATACAAGATATCTAATGAAATACAACCTCCTGTTATCATAAGACAGGGTTGTTCACATCCATTTGCTGAGTATATCTACGAGCACTACCTATATAATCTTGAAATTTATTTGAAATATAATTCTCACTTGGAGACAACAAAGATAATTATATGTCAAGAGAAGACTCACCAATGGAAAGAAGATTATATCAATCTTCTTATTTTTCTTTGGGGACTATTAGGTCAACCAAGGATAATTCTGTGGACATATGATATCTATCATAACCTAGACGCATGGCCTCCCATGTACGAAGGTTTCCTTGAGCACTTCCCAAAGATTTTAATTTCTAAAACAGTTATTGACTGTACTTTTATGTAAGGTACCATTGTAAGGTTGTAGTTAAGGCACCATTAGAGTTACATACATTTGTATTAAAACTCACGGTTTAACTGTGGTCGTACTCTGCACTACAGTTCAACAGTTGTATAAATGAAGTTTGTATTTGATTTTTATAGTATGATATCTGGCGACTCAGAATGGGTCGTGTGGATCTATTTTGGGGGCATCACAGTGTGGATATGGTACTGTGTGGTATTAGCAAGGACAATTGACTCAGGCATAATCTCAAACACTTTGTGGGCAGTTTATAACTCTCCTTGAACATCCCTATTAGCATAGCAATCCACACCTTACACATTCCATCATGATGGACACATAACATATGCATACCAATCAAAAGTGTTTCACACACATGCAACAGGAATTTAGCCAAAACAAAGAACGATAATATGCAATCTTAGTCATGGGGAAAATTTGTGCTGATAATGCAGGAATCAATATTAATTGCAATTACCAGTATGGAATTGAGATTTGATGTAGTGGAGATTGGGAATTAAAACATCACATACCTTGGAGATGGAACTAGTTGATGAAAATTACTGAACAACGTGAGGAAAAAGAAATAAGATATGAAATTGTGTCACAAGTTATGCACTATCAAAATATTTTAGTTCAATTCATATGAGAGCATTAGAGAGATGAGAATAGACTTTAAGGGGAAGAAGTGGGAACCGAACGGATGTGTTGAACCCATTGCACTTGTAACCGCTCCCCAGCTCTGGGGCGCTGTGTTATAAGGGGATGATAGTGTCGGGGCGCTACTATACAGAAACTGTTAACTGATCCTAGCACCGGGGCGCTGCTTTTGAACTAGTGTCAAGTTCCGGGGCGCTGCTATGCAGAAGCGTGAGATCTGGCTAGCGTCGGGGCGCTGAAGGTTGCTTGTCTTAGAGCGCCGGGGCGTTGGGCCTTAGTTGTGTATACTGACTTGCAGCGCCGGGGAGCTGGGCCTTTGATTTTTTTTGGAGCGTCGGGGCGCTAGAAGTATTCTGGCTCTGCCCACTATCTCTCTTGCTTGCAAATTACCTGGGAACAAGGAATGCAAGGCTAAGGACATGCAAGAGTATATACTTATAACTAAATAAAAAGTGAAATAAATTGAAATAACAACTAGTTTGACTGAAGTAAATCAAAATAAATTAAAATTTTTGGGGTTGCCTCCCTATAGCGCTTGGTTTATAGTCGTCAACCCAACTTTTCTGTGTTCCTCAATTGGTCACTGGGTCAGAGAGGTACATAACTGTATATTGGTGTTCGATGGGTCCACTCCAATAATGCTTGAGCCGTTGGACGTTCACCTTGAATGTTCGCTTCGAATTCGGTTCCTTAACTTTAACATTTTTGTGCGGCGCGACAGATACAACCGTGAATGGTCTTGACCATCGAGATATCAGTTTCCCAGGAAATAAACACAATCGTGAGTTGAAAAGCAATATTTGTTGGCCCGGTTCGAATTTCTGATCAAGAATTTTCTTATCGTGTCAGGCTTTGACTTTTTCCTTATAGAGTTTTGCGTTCTCATAGGCATTGAATTGGAATTCGTCTATCTCATTTAATTGAAGTACCCTTTTCTCATCCGCTACTTGGAGGTCGAGATTCAGTTTCCGAATGGCCCAGTACACACTATGTTCTAATTCAACCAGAAGATGACATGCCTTTCTGTATACCATTCTGTAGGGTGACATGCCGATCTGATTCTTGTATGCTATTCGATATGCCCATAGGGCATCATCTAGGAACAATCTTTTCATGACGAATTGACCACCTTTTCTAGAATTCTCTTGACCTCTCTATTTGAGACTTCCGCTTGACCATTGCTTTGGGGATGATACGCAGCTATAATTTTATGATGGACCCCATACTTTATAAGTAATTTAGTGAATTTCTTATTACAGAAGTGAGTTCCCTCATCACTGATTATCGCCCTCGGCGTCCCAAATCGTGTGAAGATGTTTTTATCTCAAAAACCGTAAGACAACGTTGGCATCATTCTTTGGTAAAGCTGCGACTTCTACACATTTGGAAATGTAATCGATTCCCAACAGAATGTACTAATTATTGAAGGAAGATGGGAAAGGTCCCATAAAATCGATTCCCCACACATCGAATATTTCCACGTGTGGCACACATCGTCTAATCATTTGATATTTCCAAGCCTTAAACAGAAATGGTGCGTCCCAATAATATTGCCTAACATCGTGGAGGAACTTCTTTCGCTGTTGCAAATTCAAATCTGGAGGTAATACCTTACCAACCAAGTAATTCACGTAATCTGCATACCATGGCAATATCTTTATTACTTGAAGAAGTTGTTCATCCGAAAACCTCTCATTAATCATGACGTTGCCTTTTTGCTGAACTTCCGCATTTTCCAACCGAGAAAGATTATCCGCCACCTGGTTCTCGGTACCTTTTTTATCCCGGATCTCCAAATTAAATTCTTGAAGCAACAGTACCCACCGTATTAACCGCGGTTTGGCATCCTTCTTCTCAATCAGATATTTAATGGCAGAATGATCAGTGTAAATAATTACCTTGGTCCCTATGAGATATGCTCTAAATTTATCGAAGGTAAACACAACCGCAAGTAATTCTTTTTCAGTGGTCGTGTAGTTCAATTGAGCATCCGTCAACGTCTTGCTGGTGTAGTAGATAGTGTGAAAAAATTTATCGCGACGTTGTCCCAAAACTGCTCCAACTGCGTAGTCACTGGCGTCGCACATTAATAAAACGGTAAAGACCAATCGGGCGCCACTATGATTAGAGCTGAGACCAATTTCTTCTTTAATACTTCAAACGCATCAATACATGACTGATCCATCTTGAAAGGCACGTCTTTCTCTAAAAGGGAGCATAAGGGTTTCAAAATTTTGGAGAAGTCTTTATTGAAGCGTCTGTAGAAACCCGTATGTCCCAAGAAGCTCCGTATTCCCTTGACAAATGATGGAGGAGGAAGTTTCTCAATCGTTTCAATTTTCTCTTTATCCACCTATAAGCCTGCTGCAGAAACCTTATTCCCCAAAATAATCCCCTCTTGCACCATAAAGTGACATTTCTCCCAGTTAAGAACTAAGTTAGTCTCCACACAACGCTTCAACACTAAGACCAAATTATTCAATCATAAATCAAAATTATCACCGAACACGGAGAAGTCATCCATGAATACTTCCAAATTCTGTTATACCATATCGGAGAAGATCGCCATCATGCACCGTTGAAAGGTTGTCGGCGCATTACATAACCCAAAAGACATACGCCGGAATGCGAATGTACCATAGGGACATGTGAATGTAGTTTTTTCTTGATCTTCCGGGACTATGGAAATTTGATTATACCTGGAATATCCATCCATCAGACAGTAGAATTGATGTCCCACTAACCTATCCAACATCTGATCAATGAACGGCAAGGGAAAGTGATCCTTGCGTGTGGATTTATTCAGCTTGTGGTAATCCATACATGCTCTCCATCCTGTAACGGTTCTAGTAGGAATGAGCTCATTAGCTTCGTTCTTCACCACTATCATACCCCCTTTCTTTGGTACACACTGTACAGGACTTACCCATGAACTTTTTGAGATTGGATAAATAATGTCGGCATTCAACCACTTTATGATCTCCTTTTTAACCACATCCTTCATAATAGGGTTTAGCCTTCTTTGCTGCTCAATGGTTGGTTTTACCCCCTATTCTAATAAGATCTTATGCATACAGAATGATGGACTAATTCCTCGAATATCCGCTATAGTCCATTCGATTGTTGTTTTGAATTCTCGCAACACCCTTAGCAGTTTCTCTTTTTGCGTGTCAGTTAATTTTGTCGAAATAATAACTAGTAAGGTAACATCTTTTCCCAAATAAGCATACTGCAGATGAGATGGTAGCAGTTTTAATTCCAACACCGGAGGCTCTTCTATCGAGGGTTTGAACTTTTTACCTTCCGTTTCGGGCCTATTAAGGGTGTCGAATGGTTGATTACTTTTCCGGATAAAAGATGATGTATCTATCCATTTGACATACTCAATGTCATCTTCAATACCATAGTCGTCTATCCCGAGCAAAATAGATTCTAGCGGGTCCTCTGAATAATTTCCACGGAACTTGTGATTAACTAATTCATCCATCCTATCCACCCGCAAACATTCACCTTTTTCTTTCGGATAAGACATCGACTTAAATACATTAAAGGTGACATGTTTATCTTCAACTCGCATCGTCAATTCACCTTTTTACATGTCAATCAATGTTTTCCCCGTTGCTAAAAATGTTCGCCCAAGAATAATCAGAATTTCTCTATCTACTTCACAATCCAAGATGAAGAAATCTACGGGGAAGATGAATTTATCCACTTTTACTAACACGTGTTCAACTATACCTTGTGGATATGTAATGGACCGATCCGCCAAGTGCAAACTGACATTCGTCGGTTTTGGTGCTTGAAGTCCAAACTGACTGTAGACGGATAATGGCATCAAGTTTATGCTGGCCCCCAAATCAAACAGTGCTCGTCCCGAAAACTGATTTCCAATTTCACATGGAATAGTAAAACTACCTGGATCCTTGAGCTTCAGAGGTAACTTATTCTGGATGATTGTGTTGTATTCTTCAGTCAACGCCACTGTCTCAAACTCACCCAATTTCCTCTTTCTCGACAAAACTTCCTTCATAAACTTGGCGTAACTCGGGATTTGTTCCAAGGCTTCGAAAAATGGGATGTTGATATGCAGTTTTTTGAAAATATTCAAAAATCTTGAAAACTGCTTATCTAACTTAGATTTCTGAAACCTTTGCGGATACGGTACGGGAGGCATTATGATGGTTGGTTCTGGTGCTTTTTGCTCTAAGGTCTCATCTTGACGTTTTTTGGTTTCCACAACTTCCTCTGTTTCACCTGATGTGTATTCCCTCATTTCCTTATCCTTAATTGTTTCTTGCAAATCCTTTCCACTACGTAAAGTCACGGCCTTGCAATGCTCATCTCTGCCCGGATTAATCTTTGTATCACTAGGGAGTGTTCCATGTGGACGGTTATTCAATGCATGTGTTATCTGCCCCAATTAATTTTCCAGATTCTTTATCGACGCACCTTATCTTTTCACATTCATATCTACTTGATTCAACAACTTTTCTTGTTCATTGACCCTTTTGTCAATAGCTAAAATGAATTTTTCCAGAGCTTCTTCCAAACTTAATTTCCTCTCTGGCTGTTGTTGAGTCTGATTTTAAAATCCGGATGTATTTTGTTGTCTAGGTGCTTGAGCTTGATTGTTACTCTATGAAAATCCCGGGTGATTTCTCCAACCTGGATTATATATGTTTTGATTCGGATATGGTTGGGTAGATCGATTATAGCTCCCTACGAACTGAGCTGATTCATCATTTATGGCACATTGATCTGTAGCATGACTCCCAGAACATAACTCATAAACCATTGCTACTTGTTGCGTGGATGTTGGACTCCATGTTTCCATTTTCTTAGTTATTGCGGACACCTGCGCCGCCAATGCTGTCACTGTATCCACTTTAAACTTTCCCAGTGTTTTCGGAGGGTTAGACCTAGTCATAGGCCACTGATAGTTGTTATTGGCCATTGTTTCTAACAGTTGATAAGCCCCATCAAAGTTCTTAGACATGATCGATCCACCCGCTGCTGCATCAATACTGGCTCTTGTGGGCGTGTGCAATCCATCACAAAATATCCCAACCTGCATCCACTGTGGGATTCCGTTATGTGGGCATTTACAGAGCATATCCTTGAATCTTTCCCACGCCTCATATAACGTTTCTGAGTCGAACTGTGAGAACGTGTGAATATCATTCCGTAGTTTTTTCGACTTCGCTGGTGGGAAACACATAGCTAGAAATTTTTGAGCTAAGTCGTCCCAAGCGGTGATTGAACCAGGAGGCAAAAATGTAACCAACTCTGAGCTTTATTTTTCAACATAAACGGAAACATCCTCAACCTTATAGCATCATCCGATATAGTATTGAACTTGAAGGTGTCGCAAACTTCCAAGAAACTCAAGATGTGCTCATTAGGATCATCTATCGAACTACCCCCAAACTAGCATGTATTCTGGAGCATCTAAATTGTTCCCGGTTTTATCTCAAAACTATTTGCATTGATTGTCGGCCTCCTAATACTCGACTATATATCTGTGACATTCGGCATGGTATAATCCCTAAGTGATTTTTGTTCGTCCCCTGCCATGTTCACTGATATTTCTTGTTCTGCAAGATCTTCTTCCACAGATGACACCGCACTAGTCAACGGCAATTTTCGGAGCTTCCTTTTGATATCGTCTGTATAAGGAAAAAGTTCCTTTTTAGCCCTTGATCTAGTGTGCATACACTCGCAAAAAATTCCTGCAAATACAAGAAGAAAAATAAATAACGTTTAAATTAAGACCGAATTGATTATAACTAATATGGAATTAATATTAATAAAGAAATCCCCGGTAACGGCGCAAAAAACTTGTTGGTTGATTTCACAATCAATAAATTTGTGCAAGTGTACACAGTCAACAAGTAATAAAGTGATAAGATAGAGTGTCGATCCCACAAAGAATTCTAATCAATAAATTTCAACTACTAGCACTATATCAATCTAATTTTATTTAAACAACCATAAAGTGTGATTTTCCAAAATAATGAAACTAAATTAAGCAAGTAAAATAGATTATTCTAAAATAAATGAAATAAATAAAACTAAGATTTTAACGAATGAATTCAGATAAATAAAGATTAAGATTCCAATATCCCCAATTATGAACTATAAATCAATTATCCCGATTATTATGCCTACTGAATTGTTAACAAGAATTCCCAGTGTCAAAAGCCCTTTTCCAAGTGATCAATTAACTTCTATTTAATCCAATTAATCTTGCTATATTCCTATGCAAAACAATTAAATTAAACGCATTAAATTCCAATTCCCAACGTGTTACATGCAGTGAACATCATCACATTCCATTCACAACCCTAATTATTCATCATGCAAATAATTAAGCATACATGTTGTCATGCCCTGTTTTAACCCTAGATATCATATGACAACCGAGATTTTATAATTTAATTTAAATATTTATTGGATTAAATAAATATTTTTTGATGAATTAATTATTAGATTAATTAATTAATTGATGAAGTTGTGATAGATTAATTTAATTATATGTGTTATATTTATTAAATTGAAGTGGAGAATTTTATTATTTGATTTATATATTTATGTGAGCTTATTGAATTAAAAGAAATATTTAATAAGCCTTTGTTATTTTAATTAATTTAATTATTAATTAGAGATTTAATAATTGATATTATTATTAAATGAGAAAATTTAATTATATGACTATGTGCATTATTGAGAAATCATTATATTTTATTTAAAGTAAATTAAATATGATATTGATTTATTTATAAAGGAGTGTGGCATTATTTAAACTATATGATAAAGTGTTATTAAATTATATGATTTTTAAAACATATTCTAACTAGCCAAACATGGCCTTGGTGGGAGTTGAGGGAAGTTACCCATGATGGGGGTAATTGACCTCTACTGCGTCAGTTGTTCTCCTTTATTATCAGACGTCTTCTCTTTTCTTATTATTTTTCTAAGTCTGGCAAAAATAGAGATGAGAAAGAGAGAAAGAGAGAGAGAGAGAGTTTCAAAGTTCAGAGATTGTTAAGAGATTGTGAGAGTTAAGAAGAAATTGGGAAAGGTTTCAATCCTACTAATCTACGCTTGGGTAATTCTCTTCAACCCAAATTCTTATTTTACGTCTTTTAAGTTTCATGAATATGGCTTAAAGTCTTCTGTGAATCTCTGCAAATTGGAAAGTTGTTATAAGAATATATGTAATAATTCGAGTAGTGGCATACTATATATATATATATATATATATATATATATATATATATATATATATATATATATATATTGCATAATTCCATATCATCAGTTTCATGAAATTTTACAGTATACAAGATTACAGAGTACGTGATATGGCCATATGGCCTTATACGTGATTTTTATATGTCAAATATAATTTATTTTAAAATTCACACATTGATATGATTATGCATGTTAAAATGAACAAAATGAAACTTGAATGGTTGGATTTGGCTTTATAACGAATCTGTAGCATTAAAATCCATGTTTTTGTTCAAGAACTTCAAGAACATTACATTTTGCATGCTCTAATTCTATGATTATGTGTTTTAATGTGTTAAAATCACTCTATATATGTTGGATAATGGTTATGTATAAATTCTAGCATGTGGGTATGTTTAAATTGGTGAAATTAATGATCACGTAGAGTTTATTTCGCTGAATTCTATGTTCTTCGCGAACTGGAAATTCAGAATCTGGAGTGTCGCGCTGCGGCGCCAACTCCAGGCCTGAGACTCGCGCCGCAACGCCACCGCGCCGCAGCGCCAGACACTTGCGTCACAGCGCCGCAATGCCAAGACATAGTATAAAAGTGGCGCCGCAACGCCACTTAGCAGAATGGTCAGAAATGAGTTTTTAAAAGTGTACAAGTATGGAAATGTGATAGCAACTTAGTCTAATGATTATAAAGACTTGTTAGACCTATAATGAGATGTTAAAATAAATTCCTAACATGTCCATAACACAATTATATGTGGATTGAACGATCGAATGCATAATTAGTTTTTTTTTTTTTGAAGTCTTAATTTTACACTAAGTGTAATAATTGACTAAGTATAGTCATGAATTCGAGTTAAACAAAGAGTAAAGTTATGATATTAGTACGTTGTTATTGACTGGTATTATGAACGTAATTGGTATATAGTATTTAATTCAAAGAACGAGTTTGTTTAAGTGTAATCTACACACGAGACAAGTTTCTAAACCTTATCTTGTTACATTGAAGCAAGTTTTCCAAATCTACATTTATGTTGAGCAAGTTTCTTACCCTAAACTTTCGTTGAGCAAGTTTCCTAATCCTACTTGTTATTATTATATAAGTTGATTAATTTATCTTTCGATATTGAGCAAGTTCTCATTATTATTGATCAAGCATGTCTTATATATTAAAGCTTATTAATCTTCAAGCATGATGTTGTTATACAATAATTATTCTATTGTATACCTATTTAGATGTTATTCAAGTTAAATATTCATTTACTGTTAAACCATGTTAGACTAGCGAACCCTTATTGATTCGACTAGTCCATAGTTGATGAGCGTTCTAAATTTCAGAACCCCTTGATGAATTATTCAAACCAAACTTCCTTTGGTGCGGACTCGAATGTCAAAACTGAGATGAACAACCCTGTATAGGGAATTATTTACGCTTTAGCGTTAAGATATTGTGCACAGTATGGTACTAAGGGCTGATCCCCCTAAGTACGAGAAGAAGAGTCCATAGTCTTATGATTGTTAAAGGTTTCAAGTAAAAACACTTGACAACCTAGGACATAGTTCAAGGTCTTATGACCCTCAGAATTTCTTTTGATTCTTGTTATTCATTCTTGATTCAAAAGTTGAGTTTAAGAAGTTATTATTTTTCTCGCATGTTATTATTCATTGTTATATTGTTATACTTGTGGGCAATCGTGCTCATTTTTGCGTAATAATAACATTGCAGTTAAGAATGAAAGAGCAGACGAACCTTCCACTAGTAAGTGCAAGGGCAAGCTTAGCAAGTAATGAAGACTATTTATTTATGTGATTATGTAATGATAGTTAGATTTGATGTTACTTAAGACTTATTTGTTTATGTTATCCGCACAGATGATTTAAGGTTAGAGTAACATGGGATTTATTTATTATTCAGTTGATGTAACCCCATACGGGGAGAGATTTTATTATTATTTCTATATATTATATGGTTTGCATTTTATTTACGGGTAGATAGATAGATGATATTTGTACAGTGAACACCAAATCCCGTGGAAATGAAAGTACCGATTTTGGGGGTGTCACATATCCTCTCCCGAATCCTTCTAGAGTAACAAGGTAATTACTGGCCAAATAATTAATCAATAAGCAAAAGACAAGATAAACAATTCACTTTGACATAAATAATTTGAATAAATCGAATAACTAATTTATAGACATAAAAGGTTCAATTGAAATCTTAATGAAAGAAATTAGTTGATGACAGAATTTAAAACCAACAATCTTTTGCAAATCATCCTTAAGGAATTACACAAATTGAAAATAAGGAGAAGAAGAAACTCTAAAGTAAAATCTTCAATCTTCAAGTAATCCCTTCCTGAGTCTTTAATTGTGGTAGATCCCCCTTTTAATTCAACAAAATAAACTTTACATACTCTCCTCATCTCACCACAATCCTTTCTCAAATCAACTTCTCAATTAAATCTTCAAATCCAAGTCAAACTTCAGTCCACGCGTGCCACCTGGTCAACCTTAGCCGGGCCTCGGCGCCCCAGCGCTAAAGATAATACTGGCTAGAGCGCCCCGGCGCTGAACTTCACTTTATTCACAAAAATGCCATTAAACAGCTTTAACTTCCCAAATTGCCCCTACAACTCCCGAATCTGCAAAATAACCACTAGACACAGTAAAAACGCTTCTACAAGACTCAAGAATACAACCATTTAAGCTCAAATATATCCAATTCATAGGTGTATTACCCAATCATCACTTATATTAAGGAACAAAAATAATTTTCTACGACTTATATTAATTAACGGAAGGAGTATTAGTTTTTGTTCAGTTCCATGCTGGTTAATTAATTGACAGAATGAATATGTTTGTTTGGATTTCATTTGCTAAGAGTGAATATGTTTGCTTGGTTCATGTTGTTCTAGGTGATTGTTTAAACAAATCACATGCGGCATTTGACACACTATTTTTCTACAATGATTTATAGGACTATTTCAATCTTGTACTTTTTCCAATTTTAGATAGAATTTTCATACGTACAGAATAACCTTAGAAATTCATAGTCATTCCCATACTAACCAAATTAGTAGAAATTCAGTTTCCTCTTGCAAGAAATCCTTCCTTTCTTAAGGTCTTGATTGGAGACTTCACTAATTACCAGATTATTAAAACAAGTAATTATATGTAAATTTGGAATATTGAGCATCTAACAGTCACAATTCAAGAGAGAAAAAAGTGTGGGGGAAAGTTGCATACAAATATAGCTGCAACTAGACAAGATTAGTAAAGAAAAACAAAATTCAAAAATTAATGAGATAGGAGAAAACACTACTTGAAGATATAGGTGCACTACTACAAAACAGTAAATAGATAACGCGGAAAAAACGTTATAGTTTCAATCAGAAAAACGTCGTGGTTAAGGGTGTCATCTATTTGACACCCTTACACAACATTTTTAAAACGTTGTAGTTAGACACATTATACAACATTTTTTTAAAAAAAATATTGTAGATTTGTTTTCCATAAATTAGAAAATGCTTGAAAATATTGTAGAAGGTTCCACAACATTTTCTGGCTAAAAATGTTGTAGTTTAATATATCAGACAACGTTTAGACACATTATACAACATTTATAAAATGTTGTAGATTGACTTGAAAAGAAGTAGAAGCCTGCCTTTTCATATTTATCTTTTGAAAAAGAATGGTACTTTTATAAATTTAAATCCCACTGGTTAGTCCAAAATTGATATTCCCATTACACCAGCTGCATTGAGATCATGTTACAGGAGTACAATTTTGGCAGTCTGGTGCACATTCTCCATTAACAGAAAATTTTGTTATATTTCAATTCCAAGTAAGAAAGAGACCAGTTGAATTAAAACAAACAATAAAAGCCCAACAATTTTCATAATTTAACCCAGAAATTAAAATGTCACAAACAAAAATAGTAAGAAAAATAAGTAAAAATTAAAAACAAACATCAAACGGTCAAGCTGCAAGAAAATAAACAAAAAAACAAACCTCAAGAAAACCAATTTCTCTCTCGAACATCTGAACCTTAGCCAACTCTCGGCGCTTCCCATACAAATCTGGGTACTCTGGCGGAGATTTAGGACGCGGTGGTGGCAGTGATGGCACTTTAGAAGTTCCCCTTTTGGCAGCATCCGTTTTATCAGAAATCCTGTTTGCTTCCCTAATTTTTTACTCAATAGAGTTGATGTGACTGAATGCAGTAGTTATATATAGATACACAGATTTATATAAGTATATACATAAAAATATAAGAAAATGAGGAGCCGAGGAGGACTCATCGTCGCCCTTCCGATTCAGAGTTCGAGTCTTCGAGATCTGAGATGAGACAAGAGTAACAGAGTTTGGGATAATTCTTGTCACTTGAGATCTGAGATGAGATCTGGGTTTGGGATGATTCTTGTCACTTGAGAGTTAAGAGATTCAAATTGAGAGAATGAGAGTTTGAGACTTGAGATGAGACGAGAGTAACAGAGTTGTTCGATTTCAGAGTCGGTTAGTCTTCTAGGTCTAGTAAAGTAGTAATGCCTAATGCGCTGAGGAATAGTAGTACTTTATTTAATTTCAAGTTTTCACATCCGCGCCATTTATTTAAACCTCCGTGTTTTTGAGATACATAACGTTTTTTTAAAAAAAAACGTTATCTATTTAAAATTAAAAATTGCTTTTATAAATAGATAACATTTTTTTATATGTATTTACAATATTTTGTTAAAAATGTTGTAAAAAAAAATACCAAAAACGTTGTTGTTTAAGTGTTGTTTATTTACTGTTTTGTACTAGTGGTGGCGTTAAGATTCAATAATTAATTCATTCAACACCAATTATTAAATGGCTTTTAATTTCTAAAATTCAATACCTAAATCCCAACTTCAGAGTAATTTTAATATGTCTTTAGGAGATATAAAGACACAAAGACAGATTTATAGACATAAAGAAAGATTCATAGGGGTATATAGGGGCTACCTATTCTACACAGTTATCAAGTCATTCAGCATATCATACTCCTGCTGACTGACTGAGAAAGATATGTTAAGATCGTAATCTTCTTCGTATACTGGGTGAACATCTATACTCTCTAAGTCTTAATGAGTTAATAGATGCAGTAGAGGCAGCAACACGACAGGATGGCGACGAGGTAATCTTAGTACTTATTACAATCAAATTGGTCACTTATATATATATATATATATATATATATATATATATATATATATATTGTAAGACCCCAACTTTTATGAATAAAGATGAATTTTTTATAATTATCATTTTTAAATATTATGGAATGAATTTGATATAATGTTGTAGTCGTGGATAATATTTAGAAATTTTGCAAAGTGCGCAAGTTGTTTATAATATTCGAATGGTCGGAGAATATTCGTACGACGGCACAATCATTGGTGGACCCCACAACAAAATTATTGTCGGATTGAGAAAACGACAAAAATATTTTATGAAAATAACGAGGGAAGTTTTACCGTTAACTGTTAAAACACCCGGTGTTAAAAGTATAGGAATACGCATGATTGCATAGTAGCACACGATATTTATTATTGATGTTTACGTGAGAAGTCACTCAGTTTTGTTCAATTATTGCTTCAATAATTGTTTCATAGTATCTCACGTTAATTGATTCAATTATTGTTGATATTTTATATTGAGATGACGAAGTTTTTAATATTATTATTTGCAATATTAACGATGTCTAGAAGTTCTGCCAAGGAGAGGTTTGGTCACCTAATTGCGCGCCAATAGGGAGAAATCCTTATAGGAAAGTTATCTCTTTCCTGGGAACGACCTGGTCGATTAATAGTGTGAATAATAATAATAATGATGAAGTTTTGTTTTATTTGTATTATTAATGTAATAAAATAGAAAAGTTTTTATATAAAACAGAGTACTTTTATAAAGTTATTCGTTTTGTTAGGCTAATAGTAAAAACTTTTTATATAAAACAGAATACTTTTATAAAGTTATTCGTTTTATTAGACAATAATTAGAATATATTATATTTTATTATGCATAGTATTTGCATAGTAAAATCTTTTTAAAAGTTATTCGTTTTATTAGATTATAAATATAATATATTATATTTTATTGTAAACCAATATGGACCGTCCGTTTAAAGTAAATCGATCTGGACCGTTCATGGATCGGTTACTATTCAGTCCATTCTTCTATAAATATAAGCTCATTCCTTCATTATTTCTTACAAATTCACTGATACTCTAGAGAGAGAAACTATAGAGAGAATTATTCTTCTATCTTGAGCGTATTTCTTTAAGCGTTTAAGAAAGCTTTGAGCGTAGTGCAAGTTTCTTCCAGTATATCCCCACCCTACCATCGGAGTACTCTTCTTTATAAGGTAAGGGGTATTATTTCTTTTGTATTCATGAAGAGAACTTCTGTTATTCCATTCTTTATTATTGCTTTGGAATAACCTGTATACGCGGGCTACCCTATACTTGGTGAAATTCTTCTGTTATTCCATTTTTTATGATTCTGTTGGAATATCCTGTCTGTGCGTTTTACGCCGGACCTGGTTCCGTCTTTATTATTCTGTTGGAATATCTTGTCTGTGCGTTTTACGTCGGACCTGATTCTGTTATTTATTAATCTATTGGAATAACCTGTCTATGCGAAATACCGCATACATGATGATTTTTGTTGTTATTCCATTCTTTATTATTCTGTTGGAATATCCTGTCAGTGCGTATTACGCCTGACCTGGTTCCGTTATTTATTGTTCTGTTGGAATAACCTGTCTATGCGAAGTATCGCATGCATGGTGATTTCTTTTGTTATTCCATTCTTTATTATACTCAGTTGGTTAAAGTTTTGACTTCTATACTCCATGAAATTAGTGGAATATCAGATATTTGAGCTTCATCCAGTATCTTTCATGGAAATATTCTTCTGAGCATTCTTAAATTTTACTCTACAAAGAAGTATCATGTTGACAATTTGGATGTTATTAGTTCATGGATAAATTAATTCTTGAACTTGTTTTATTGAATTCTTATATCATTGTCATCATCCTCATGTTTATATTTTGTTAAAAGTCATCTGTAGCCTGTAGTGCATAGATGGACTTGGTATGATTATGACCAGGGACTATTCGGTGTAATCATGACCGTAATGTTACAAATGATGTGGTAAAAGTCCTCATTGGTCCGTAGTGCATTGATGGACAGTTGTTGGCATGATCATGACCATTAATGAATACACACATATCATTGGCCCTTAGTGTATGGATAAATTATGGTTGTGATACTAATGAATATCCTTGGCCTGAGTGCAGGGATGATGTGGATTATTTATTAAGCTGAGTCCCAGCGATAAAAGTGATGAAACCCTTTTAAATCATAAAAGATAGTAGATTTTATTCTCTACTTGACTCTTTTAATGGATTACATGTTCTGCTGCAGTTAAACTTGATGTCTATTGTATTTTATCAGTTTAACATTGTTGAAGACTAATGATAATGTATTCTGCATTATCTTAGTCATAATATTTCTTATTGGGCTAGTTTAGATCACCCTTTCTTTCACTGTTCTCTTCGGGAAATGAGAACGTAGCCGGAACTAGTCGGGGAACGGAGTGACGGTCCAGATTATAGTATTATTAGTGCTCACTATTCTGTTAAATAGTGTGTTAATAAATGTAATGATGACTTATTCTGAGAGTGGATATTATCTAGAAGACAACGTTTGTATTAAAACTCACAGCTCTCTTGTTGTATATTAAAGATTGTATTTGTATTCTGTACCATGTATTTAGCGACTCAGAGTAGGTGATGTATACCTATTTTGGGGGCGTCACACTTGGTATCAAAGCTTAGGGATATGATCCCTGGCTGAGATGTGAGACAAGAACTAGGAGAGGAGAGACGGGGAATTCCTTCGCTAGTATGACCTACCTAAGTTTATTTGATATTTAATTTGTTGGTCAGAGTATAGGGATTATATGTGATATGTTAATTAACCCTTGTTTAGTGGCAGCATTTGAAAATGGCATCCGAGAATGTTGAGAACATCAATGGAGCACAAGAGACCGTTGAGTCTCCACAGATCAATAATCAGGATAATTTGCATCAGGAAGGCGACAATCGTAATGCAAACAATAACACTGACCAAATGATGAACGATAAAATGTTCCGAGGCTTCATGCGATTCATGCAACATTAGGCGAGAGTGGCTCCTGTCCAAAATGCAGGTGGAAACACTGGCAACTCTCGAATGGTCACTGCCAAATAGTTCAAGGAGCTGGGACCACCGGAGTTTTTTGGAGAGCCAAAACCACTTAAGGCTGAGACATGGATAAAGTAGATCAACAAGATATTTGATGTCTTGGGATGCTCCGAGGAGCAAAAGGTTCCCTTTGCCACCTTTATGTTGCGGGCAGAGGCAGATTACTGGTGGGAATCTGTAAAGCGTACTCAACCTACCGCACTGAAGATGTCTTGGGAGAAGTTCCAAGAACTTTTCAACGACAAGTACTTTCCCAATAGTATTCGTCACATGAAAGAAGTAGAATTCATTAAACTACAACAAAACAACATGACCGTGTCGCAGTACGAAGCCAAGTTTGCCGAGTTATCCCGGTTTGCGTCCCATTTGGTTGATAATGAGGAGAGAATGACGCGAATGTTTCTAAGAGGTTTGAAACCCGATATACGTCAATATCTTATCTCTCATAAATTGTGTTTGTATTCAGATGTTGTTAATAGGGCTCAGATATTGGAGCGCGATAATGAGTTAACCCAACCAAAAGAGAGCATACGGTAAAATGATAATACCAGTGATAACAGTCATCGAAGCGGTGATAATAATCGTGGAGGGAATCAACATGCCAGAAATGGTAACCACTTCGGTGGTAATCATGGCCAAAACAATAGGAATGGACATTTCAAGAAGAGGAGATTCAACAAATATAGAAAGACGTCAGAACCAGCACCCGTGGTTAAGGAAGGAGAACGACCACCTATCATATGCTTCAAATATGGAGGGGAAGGACACATCAGTCCAAACTGCGCGATGCCGTCCAAAGCATGTTATAATTGTGGAAGAGAAAGTCACCAAGCCCTATTTTTTTGTTCGCCAAAGACAAGTTCAGCTAGGATGGAGGCACCAAAGGACGTCCCAGAAAAGTAAAAGCCAGTAGTGCAAGGGAGAGCATTTGTCGTGACCTCCCAGAAAGCAAGGAACCCGAACGAGGTCATCACGGATAAGCTTATCATAAACTCTAGCGAAATTTATACCTTATTTGATACCGGTTCTACCCATTCTTTTATTTCTCCTAGTTGCGTTCAACGTTTAAATTTGACTTCGGAGAAATTAGACTTTGACTTATCTGTTGAAACTCCGTTGGGAGAAACCTTCATTACATCCACTGTTTATAAGTTTTGTTTGGTTCAAATTGGTACCCTCACATTACATGTCGATCTTATTTCATTGAAAATACTTGCATTTGACATAATTCTTGGGATTGATTGGTTAACCACTCATAATGCAACAATTGATTGTTTTCGTAAGGTTGTTAGCTTTTATATTCCTAACCAACCTATTATGCGAATTCAAGCAACCAAACCATTAAAATCAATCACTTTCATCTCAAGCCATAAAGATATTCGTTTATTAAAAAATAGATGTCAAGCTTTATTAGCTCATGTCACGGATCTAAACAAAAATACGTCAGTTTTGAATGATATTTCTATTGTTAATGAATTTCTTGACGTATTCCTTGACGAACTTCCTGGCCTACCCCCAGAGCGTGAAATTGAATTTTGTATAGACCTTGAACCCGGTACAAAACCCATTTCCAAAGTCCCATATCGAATGGCTCCTATTGAAATTCAGGAGTTAAAGACCCAACTGTAGGAATTGTTAGACATTGGCTTTATTCGTCCTAGTATTTCTCCTTGGGGTGCTCCTGTTCTATTCTTGAAGAAGAAAAATGGGAGTATGCGACTTTGTATTGATTATCGGGAGTTGAATCATGTCACCATCAAAAATAGGTACCCATTGCCACGTATTGATGACCTATTTGACCAGTTGCAAGGCGCCAAATTCTTTTCAAAAATTGATATTCATTTCGGATATCACCAATTGAAGATTAGAACCGATGACATTCCAAAGACGGCTTTCAGAACTCGGTACGAGCATTATGAATTCCTAGTCATGTCTTTTGGATTGACTAATTCTCCTGCTGCCTTCATGGATATGATGAACTGAATATTCAAGGAATATTTGGATCACTTTGTGGTCGTCTTTATTGATGACATCCTTATTTATTCCAAAAGACGTGAAGATCATAAGCAACACTTGAGGCTGATACTCTAAAAGCTTTGTGAATATAAGCTTTATGCCAAGTTGAAGACATGCGAGTTCTGGCTTGAGGAAGTAACATTCCTTGGGCACGTGGTATCAAGTCATGGAATATCTGTTGACCCGGCAAAGATTGAAGCCATTCAAAGTTGGGAACAACCTAAATCAGTGACCGAAGTACGTATCTTTCTCGGCTTAGCTGGTTATTATCGGAGATTCGTAGAAGGGTTTTCTCGAATCACTACTCTATTAACTCAGTTGACTAGAAAAGATACAAAATTCAATTGGAGTGAGGAATGTGAGAAGAGTTTTCAAGAACTCAAGAGAAGACTCATTTCAGCACCTATTCTGACAATACCATCTAGCTCGGAGGGATTTGTCATCTACAGTGATGCTTCAGGCAAAGGGTTAGGATGTGTTCTCATGGAACATGAGAAAGTCATAGCCTATGCCTCTCGACAACTCAAAGAATATGAGAGGAATTATCTTACTCATGATCTAGAGTTGGCAGCTATTGTCTTCGCACTTAAAATTTGGAGGCATTACTTGTATGGGGAGAAAGTGGAGATCTTTACGGATCATAAAAGCCTCAAATATTTCTTCACTTAAAAGGAAATAAACATGCGACAGCGATGTTCGCTTGAACTTTTGAAAGATTATGATCATACCATCCAATATCATCCTAGAAAAGTAAACGTGGTAGCTGACGCATTGAGTAGAAGATCATATGCGGGTACAAGTGCGATATTGTCAACGCAAAGGCCCATTTTGTATGACTTGCAAAGGATGGAGATAGAGATAAAAACTCCAGGGAACCACGTGATGATGGTGAATATATGAGTAGAACCGACTTTAATCGATAAAGTTAAAGCTGCTCAAGCTACAGACCTGGAGCTGATGTATATAAGGAAGGAAGTACAAGAAGGTGCTATGCCAGAAGCAAGAATCGATGAAGAATGAATACTTTGAGTCAACTCTAGATTTTGTGTTCCTAACAACCCTGATTTAAAGTATAAAATCATGATGGAGGCGCATAACACACCGTTTGTAATCCATACTGGGAGTGCCAAAATGTATCATGATCTTCGACATATATTTTGGTGGGGCAATATGAAGAGGGAAATAGCGTTGTTTATCTCAAGGTGTTTAACTTGTTAACGAGTCAAGGCAGAGTATCAAGTACCAAAAGGTCCATTGCAACCAATTGAAATTCCAGAATGGAAGTGGGAGCACATTACTATGGATTTCGTTACTGGTCTTCCCAAAGTTTCTCAAGGCATAGATGCAATTTGGGTCATTGTTGATAGATTGACCAAGTCTACTCATTTCTTACATATACGAGAAACTTATACACTTGAACGTCTTGCTCGTATGTACATAAACGAGGTTGTAAGATTGCATGGTATGCCAGTATCCATAGTTTCTGATTGAGACCCAAGATTCACTTCATGATTTTGGGTTAGTTTTTAAAAAGCTATGGGCACGAATTTACAATTTAGTTCGGCGTATCATCCTCAGACGGACGGACAATCAGAGAGGACTATTCAAACTCTTGAAGATTTATTAAGACTCTGTGTCTTTGACTTCAAGGGAAGTTGGGACAAGTTCTTACCATTGGTGGAGTTTTCCTACAACAACAACTATTAAGCAAGTATTGGCATGGCTCCATTCGAAGCGTTGTATGGAAGAAAGTGTCGTTCTCCAGTATACTGGGATGAGGTGGATGAAGCAACGTGGTTGGGACCGGAGTTGGTACGTATGACTACGGAAAAGATATAAATGATCCGACAACGTATAAAAACCTCACAAGACCGACAAAAGAGTTATGTTGATCTTCATCGAAAAGACGTGGAATTCGGTATTAGAGATCATGTGTTGTTACGTGTTGTTACGTGGAAAGGAGTTACGAGATTTAGAAAGAGAGGAAAGCTCAATCCTCGATTTATTGGCCCATTTTTAATCCTTAATCGAGTAGGGACTGTAGCCTATAGACTAGTTTTACCGCCAAGTATGTCTCGTGTTCATAACGTTTTTCATATATCCATGTTACGTAAATATGTGAAAGACCCAAACCACATTATTGAGTTAGAACCGGACGAAATAGCGGATGATTTAACGTATGAAGAGGTTCCTGTTCAAATCTTAGATAAGAAGGAACATATTCTACGCTCCAAGGTTATACCTCAAGTCAAAGTTTTATGGAGGAACCACGATGTTGAGAAAATAACCTGGGAGTTAGAATCTGAAATAAAATCAAGGTATCCTTTTATATAAAATAGAATAATTTTATAAAGTTATTCAATTTATTAGACAATAATTAGAATATATTATATTTTATTATGTATAGTGTTTGCATAGTGCCTGCATAGTGTTTGCATAGTAAAATCTTTTTAAAAGTTATTCATTTTATTAGATTATAAATAGAATATATTATAGTTTTATTGTAAACCAATTTGGACCGTCCGTTTAAAGTAAATCGATCTGGACCTGGTTTCGTCTTTATGATTCTATTGGAATATCCTGTTTGTGTATTTTACGCCAGACCTGGTTCCGTCTTTATTATTTTGTTGGAATATCCTGTCTGTGCGTTTTACGCCGGACCTGATTCCGTTATTTATTATTCTGTTAGAATAACATGTCTATGTGAAGTACCGCATGCATGATGATTTCTGTTGTTATTCCATTCTTTATTACTCTGTTGGAATATCCTGTCGGTGCGTATTACGCCTGACCTAGTTCCGTTATTTATTTTTCTGTTGGAATAACCTGTCTATGCGAAGTACCGCATGTATGGTGATTTCTTTTGTTATGCATTCTTTATTATACTCAGTTGGTTAAATTTTTGACTTCTATACTCCATGAAATTAGTGGAATATCCTTGATATTTGCGCTTCATCCAGTATCTTTCATAGAAATATTCTTCTGAGCATTCTTAAATTATACTCTACAAAGAAGTATCATGTTAATAATTTGGACGTTATTAGTTCCTGGATAAATTAATTCTTGAACTTGTTTTATTGAATTCTTATATCATTGCCATCATCCTCATGTTTATATTTTGTTGAAAGTCATCTGTGGCCTGTAGTGTATAGATGGACTTGGTATGATTATGACCAGGGATTATTCGGTGTAATCATGACCGTAATGTTACAAATGATGTGGTAAAAGTCCTTATTGGCCCGTAGTGCATTGATGGACAGTTGTTGACATAATCATGACCATTAATGAATACACAAATATCCTTGGCACTTAGTGCATGGATAAATTGTGGTTGTGATACTAATAAATATCCTTGGCCGTAGTGCAGATGTGAGACCCCAAATTTTATGAAATAAAAGTATTCAATTTTTCTATTTTGGTAAATAGTTAAATTGATAAAAGTTTAAAGTTAAAGGTGATATTTGAAAATTTTTCAAAGTAAGTAATGATGAAGTTTTGTTTTATTAGTATTATTAATGCAATAAAACAGAAATACTTTTTATATAAAACAGAATACTTTAATAAAGTTATTCATTTTATTAGGCTAATAATAAAATCTTTTTATATAAAACAGAATACTTTTATAAAGTTATTTGTTTTATTAGACAATAATTAGAATATATTATATTTTATTATGCATAGTGTTTGCATAGTAAAAATCTTTTTATATAAAACAGAATACTTTTATAAAGTTATTCGTTTTATTAGATTATAAATAGAATATATTATATTTTATTATAAACCAATCTGGATCGTCCGTTTAAAAGTAAATCAATTTGGACCGTTCATGGATTGGTTACTATTCAGTCCATTCTTCTATAAATAGAAGTTCATTCCTTCATTATTTCTTACGAATTCACTGAAACTCTAGAGAGAAAAACTATAGAGAGAGTTCTTCTTCTATAATCTTGAGCGTATTTCTTTTAAGTTTAAGAAAGCTTTGAGCATAGTGCAAGTTTTCTTCGAGTATATCCTCGTCCTACCAGTCGGAGTACGTACTCTTTTTTCAAAGGTAAGGGATATTATTTGTTGTACTCGTAAGGGGTATTATTTTTTTCATATTCATGAAGAGAACTTCTGTTATTCCAGTCTTTATTATTCTGTTGGAATAACCTGTATACGCGGGCTACCCCATACTTGGTAAAATTCTTCTATTATTCCATTCCTTATTATTATGTTGGAATAACTTGTCTATGCGAAGTACTGCATACATAGTGAAATTCTTCTATTATTCCATTCCTTATTATTATGTTGGAATAACCTATTTATGCGAAGTACCGCATACATGGTGAAATTATTCTATTATTTCATTCTTTATTATTATGTTGGAATATCCTGTCGGTGAAAATTTTGCCTGACCTGGTTTCGTTCTTTATTATTCTGTCGGAATATCCTGTCTATGCGTTTACGCCGGACCTGGTTCCATTATTTATTATTCTGTCAGAATATCCTGTCTATGCGTTTACGCCGGACCTGGTTCCATTATTTATTATTCTATTAGGAATAACCTGTCTGTGCAGTCTATCGCACGCATGGTGAATCCTTCTGTTATTACATTCTTTATTATTCTGTTGGAATAACCTGTCTATGTGGATTACCACATGCATGGTGATTGATCCTTTATATTCATTCCTTATTAAATTGTGAAAATGATCTGGTTACGTTGATTATGATAAAAGTTATAATAAAAGCATTGGACTGATGAAAATCATGGGTATATGAAGTATTAGTAAGTGTTATGATGAGTTATGTTGGTTATTATGTGAAAACATGAAAGTTTCTTAGAAATCACAAGGGTTGAAAATCAAATTTTGGTAAAAATGGAACATGAAATTCAATTGTCCATATCTCCTATTATATTTCGAATTTTTGAGTGTGGTCAAGTCTTAGAGTTAGATCTATGAGTTTCCTAACATATCCAAGTTGAATCACTGGAAAAGGTGTTGTAGATTTTCGTGTTGACTAATTTTAGCAAAGTACGAAAAACTGCAAAATATGAAAAAGGCTATTGCCACAATTTTAAAAGGGCTGTTTCAGCCACTTAATTTGTGAGAAAAATTCCAGCCTTTTGGGACATGAAAGTATATGGTATAAAGTACCTCCTGTCCAAAAATGAGTTCATTCCGACTTAAAATGAGCAAGTTATGACCATTTCAATATTTTCATTTTTTCGACGAAAAATGCTATAACCGGAGTTCTATAACTCCGATGACCATGAAATTTAAACTGGAAGATCACGTTAACATGTGTAAGATCCTGCCAAGATTTGGGAATTTCTGGAGTTAAACTTGAGGTAGCTAATTTCTTAAGTAATTAATTAGAAATTAATTTTTGAAAAATAGTAAATAAATTTTAAAAATTTCCAGAAAAATATATGTTCATTATGGGACTATATTCTACTAAATCCCAGAAAAGAAATATTTTTGGGACTGATTTGGTATTTTCATGAAAATGCACTAGTTATGAGTATATGAGTTAAATATGTTATGTAATGTAACAAAATTGGAAAATAGGATTTTATGGCTTGAGAATCCTATATAAGGTATATGCACATTTTTGATAAGGGATTTGATCATTAATCTTATGAGTATGATATTTTTGAATGATTAAATGTATTATTTGGTAAAGTATAAACAATTGAAATAAATTCTTTATAAGTTTAAGAAGTGATTAAAATATTATTATAATATTAAGAATATTAGATTATGATTTTATTAAGTGATTGATAATATTTGGATAAATTTAAAGTCTTTAATATTTATCCTTGATTTCATTTGAGTAATGCTTATAATATTATCATCATCCTCATGGTTATATTATGTTGAAAGTCATCTGTGGCCTGTAGTGCATAGATGGACTTGGTATGATTAAGACCAGGGATTATTCAGTATAATCATGACCGTAATGTTATAAATGATGTGAAAAAAGTCCTCATTGACCCGTAGTGCACTGATAGACAATTTTTGGTATGATTATGGCTATGGATTCTCTTCGGCCAAGGGTGCAAAGATGAATTATTTTATGGCATGATCAGGATCGTTAATAAAAACACGATTATCTTTGGCTCGTAGTGCATGGATAATTCGCGGTCATGATACTAAAAGAATATCCTTAGCCTATAGTGCAGGGATGAACTGATGATGTGTATTAATTATTGAGTTGAGTCTCAACAATGAAATATTAATTCATGGTTGTGATAATAATGAATATCCTTGGCCGTAGTGCATGGATAATTCATGGATGTGATATTAACGAATATCTTTGGCCGTAGTGCAGGGGTGATTCAATGATGTGGATTATTTATTGAGCTGAGTCTCAGCAATGAAATATTAACTCATAGATGTGATAATAATGAATATCTTTGGCCGTAGTGCAAAGATGATTTAATAAGTATGATTATGATCAAAAATTATGATTTGGTATAACCATGATTTTGGATGTTTCAGGTAAAGATAGATGATGAAAATTATCTTCGTCCTGGGTGCGAAAAGGAATTTAGAACCACGATTATGATTATGAGTTATTCATATGATTGTGGAAAGAAATTGTTGATTGATGTTACAGGGATAAAACATTATCGGTGGACTTTTAACATAGAGAAGATAATAGATCTGATGGTCTATTTGACTCTTCTAATAGATTGCTCGTTCCGCTGCAATTATGGTTGAAAAGTTTTATCATCTACCATATATTCTAAATCTCTGATTTATTATTGATGAAAGCTATTGATAATTTAATTATCTTTAGTCATGATATTCTTTACTGGGTTAGTTGTGCTCACCCTTTTTGCTTCACAATTCCTTTCAGGTAATAAGAGTGTAGCTAGGTCGAGCGAGGATAACAGGGAAATAGTGTGATGGTCCGAGACTGTCGAAGTTTCTCAAAATGGCATGACATGCAACAGATAATTGTATTGAGGACCTAAGATGTGTGTGTCGTATTTTATACGTTACTTAATAATTGATTTTGGCGAACAACAATAGGGTGATGAGAACCTGACTTTGAAAGTGTCAAAAGTGCACCTCATTAGAATGAATATGATAGTAATCTTCTCGTTCTTCTTTGGGGTCTTAAAATTTTTGCTGCTGTATTTTATATGGCATTGTAACAATTTGAGTTTGGATACTGTCTACGAGATAATATTGTATTAAAACTCACAGCTTAACTGGGGTCGTATTCTATACGACAGTTCAACAGTTGTATATATGAAGTTTGTATTTGATTTTTATAGTGTGATATCTGGCGACTCAGAATGGGTCGTGTATACCTATTTTGGGGGCATCACAACATGGATGATGTGGATTATTTATTAAGCTGAGTCACAGCGATAAAAGTGATGAAAACCTTTTAAATCATAAAAGATAGTAGATTTTATTCTCTGCTTGACTCTTTTAATGGATTGCATGTTCCGCTACAGTTAAACTTGATGTCTATTGTATTTTATCAGTTTAACATTGTTGAAGACTAATGATAATTTATTCTGCATTATCTTAGTCATAATATTTCTTACTGGGCTAGTTGAGTTCACCCTTTCTTTCACTGTTCTCTTCAGAAAATGAGAACGTATCCGGAACTAGTCGGGGAACGGAGTGACGGTCCAGATTATAGTATTAGTAGTCCTCACTATTCTGTTAAATAGTGTGTTAATAAATGTAATGAGGACTTATTCTGAGAGTGGATATTGTCTAGAAGACAACGTTTGTATTAAAGCTCACAGCTCTCTTGTTGTATATTAAAGATTATATTTGTATTTTGTACCTTGTATTTGGCAACTCAGAATAGTTGATGTATACCTATTTTGGGGGCGTCATATATATATATATATACACACACACACATACATATATTATTGTGTCTTGCTTATGTTTAAATAATTTCTATTGTTTAGCTTTCCCTCACTTTTCTTTGCATAAGTCATACCAGTATCAACATATATACTATATATGTAACATGTTTTTATTCTATTGTTAATTACATGGTCGTACTAATTTGGACTATAATGCATGAAGAGCTAGGCTTGTTTTCTAGATATTTAAAGTCTTGTACTTTTATATTCATTCTTTGGCCGACTGTATATTACTTAAAGATGACATTTGTATATATTTCTTCATTTCATATTGATTTATTAATGTTTATATAGTTTATATTGTGTTCGTTTATGTGTTTGCATATGGATGAATGTTTATATATACTGTTGTTCATGTGTTGGGATATAGAGCATGGATTGATGTTTATATATACTGTTGTGTGTTGGGATATAAAGCAGGTACAAAACATGTATATATTTTTTTGAAAAATTCATAAAACTAGCAAAAAAAATTTGAATTAAGTATCAGCTATCGCATGCGGTCGTTAATACATATCAGTTACCGCTGATGGTATACGGTATCAATGACCGCATCGATCGCTACTGTTGGTTGCAGCCACATGGGCCACGTCATCCTTGAGACCTAACTCACCGTGACTCAGATTAGCGACGGACTCGGTCGCTATCAGCAGTCGCTGATATTTCAGTCGCTAATGGTGGTCGTTGGTGTCCACCCAACGACACCAACACCATTGGTCGAATTATGTGCGACCACTATCAGCGATCGCAGTCGGTCGCAGATGGGCATCAGTGATCGACGACGGTCGCTGGTAGCCGGTTGCAGATAAGCCTTTTTCTTATAATGAAAAAAAAAACAAACATTATAAATATTAAATATGAATATTTGCTCCGTTCTCGCGTCTAAAAATATAAATTATTACTTATATAGTAGTATGATAATGAAATTTTGACCAAAAGGCATGATAATGAAATTGGAATTAGAATCCCTACCATTACATAAGTTGTTTAATTTCTCTCAATACACATTTAGCGATACATTATTTTTTGACGACTACACCAGTGACTTATATAATTATTTGTTACAAATTTTATTGTGTTGCTAATTATTTGAATTCAAATTTATTATGTCGAATATTTGTGTCATCGGAATATATGTATTAGAAGAAATTAGATAATAGATGTAATGGAGGAGATCGTAATCTAAATTATTATGATAAATTTAAGAACTTTTGTCATTTTAAGTAATAAATATTACTCCCTCTGTTACTTATTAATTGATATTTTCTCATAAAACGCATAAATTAAGAGATTTAATTAGTATTTTTTATCTAATTGATTAAATTGGGCATAAATATTAATTTAGTATTAACATTCTAAATTTCATTGAAAGATGAAAAATAAATAAATTACTCCATCTGTTCCTTAATATAAATCATTTTGGAGAATTATTTTTGTTCCTTAATATAAGTCGTTTGAGAATTTCAAGTAAGCATTAATTGCTTAGTTTCCAATATTATCTAAAGTAATAAATATAACTTCGGTTCTCTCAATATTTTTTGCCCAATAAATAACACTCTCTTTTTTCAATACAAGGGCAATATAGACAATTGATATTATATTTAAAGATATACAATCATTTTCTTAATACTTGTGCATAAACAGCACCGACCATGAGCTAAAGCCCAAGTTATTCGAGCTTTAGGCCCACTAAAATTGACAAATTTTTAGGGCCCCCAAGAAGTATTTGTGTTATGTATATAGGAACAATTACATATTCTAATACATTTTTAAAAATAATTACATCAATAGTGCACTCATATAATATTTATATAACTAATACACTTTCATATTTATTTACATATTCTAGTGTAATTAGAATTTCTTAATTTAGAGAATTATAATTCAATTAGAATTCCTTAATTTATGGATTAGTTATACCCATGTTTCTTCTCTCTCTCCTCATCTATAACAACTGCAGTTAGTAATCACCCTTTTTTTTCTTCAACGTATTCTTTATATATATATATATATATATATATATATATATATATATATATATATTGGCTGAGAGATGCAGTAATTGCTGGTTCAATAGGCTTGAGACTTCATATTATTGGCTTAGTCCATCCCATTCCTGCTACTCCTTTGGTAAGAAATCCAACATGTGGGGATTAAAAGTTTATATATTCCTCTCCTAGTTTGCTGCATACACTGTTTTTTCAAGCTTTAAGAGAGAGAAAATTCTACTTTTGCCCAATTCACTTTAAGATTGATTAAAGCTTGCTAGTTAATCTGTTATTTGCCCAATTCGCTATTTGGGATTACCTTGCTAGTTAATCCGCTATTTGCCCAATTCAAAGATTATAGCAAAAACCAATTCTACTTTTTTTGGGTCAATGGGTAATAGTTTCTAGTTATGTTCTTCATTTCTGTTATGGGTAAATTTGTATAAAAAATTTAATTTGTTTATACAATATCATTTTGTGTGTTTATATAATGATATTACAGGGACAACAATTCTTATTTTCACATTCTCCGTGCTATTTATTGCTGTTTTGGGGTTTGTATATCTTCATTTGGGTATGAAAGTTGGCCATGGCAGCAGCATAAAAAGGTTTTATGCATACAAACCTTCTGATGTGTTGAATGTGTTCATTCAAATACTGGATAATGGTAACCAAACCTTCATATCAAGGTAACCAAACTGTCATATCAAAGTAACCAATCATCCTCCCCACTTTCAATTTTTTCTTAGTACAGTTGGTAACCAAACCTTCAGATCAAGGTAAGCAAACTTTCGTATCAGGATAACAAAACTTTCATGCCAAGGTAACCAATTGCACTAAGACACTTGTAATTTTTTCATAGTGCAGTTGGAAGCCGAACCTTCAGACCAAGGTAACCAATTCAGTTTTATTAAGGTACCAATTTCGTTTGAATGTGATGCAGTTGGTATTCAACCATTCATACAAAGGTAACCATTTTATTATTTATGAGTAACAAAATAGTTGTAAAAAAATTTCAGAACTGTAAAATTAAGTTACATCTATTTATTTTTAAACTTTTTGTAGGGCGAATCTTCTTCTTATTCTCATTGGCGGTTTGGACAATGGAGATTCGCGGTGGTGTAGCGGCGGAGTATGTGAGGTGTAGCGGCGATGTAGCGGCGGACTATTATTTGAAAGTGTACGTGAGGGAGATGAAGATTTGAATTTGAATATTTAAATTTGAATTTGAATTTATTTTTGTTGTTAGATCCAAATATTTGAATTTGATTATTAATTATGACAGTTATTTGTCCTTAATTTTAGGTTTTCTTATTAATGTGAATTGTACTATTTTTGTAATATAAGTCCTAATTATATTTTTTTTTTGTAATTATTTGATTGATGCACTTTTCTTTTAATTACTTTCTATTTGTTGTATACTTGTGTAAAGGACCCATGTATATATATACTCAAACAAAAGAGCCCAGCCCACGTCAATTTAAATTTAAAAGTCCACAAAAAATTTATCTAATGAAATAGGCCTAAATCTCAATGAGAGACTTATAATTTTATTTATACCTATCTTAATAACAATTCGTAAAAGGCTTATTTTTTTTGTTGTCAGTTTAAGTCTTTAAAAACGGCCATGTGGATAATTTTAAAACGACTTATATTAAAAAACGGAGAGAATAGTATTTAATGTTAAAGAACTAGCTGGGTCCCGTGCCTCCGGCACTGTATGGACAATATGATTTATCTCAAACTTTGAACGACCAAAATAATTTATTGAATGAGCGGGATATTTAAAGTCATTTGTATTTTATTAAATTATTATTAGATTATTAGATAGATAGATGTATTTTATTAGATAGATGTATGAACGGTGGGATTTATCCCAAACTTTGGACGGCCCAGATGATTTATTAAGTGAGCGGAAAATTCAAAATCATTTGTATTTTATTAGATAGATGTTAAAGAATTACATATTCTAATACATTTTTAAAAATAATTACATCAATAGTGCACTCATATAATATTTATATAACTAATACACTTTCATATTTATTTACATATTCTAGTGTAATTAGAATTTCTTAATTTAGAGAATTATAATTCAATTAGAATTCCTTAATTTATGGATTAGTTATACCCATGTTTCTTCTCTCTCTCCTCATCTATAACAACTGCAGTTAGTAATCACCCTTTTTTTTCTTCAACGTATTCTTTATATATATATATATATATATATATATATATATATATATATATATATATATATATATATATATATATATATATATATATTGGCTGAGAGATGCAGTAATTGCTGGTTCAATAGGCTTGAGACTTCATATTATTGGCTTAGTCCATCCCATTCCTGCTACTCCTTTGGTAAGAAATCCAACATGTGGGGATTAAAAGTTTATATATTCCTCTCCTAGTTTGCTGCATACACTGTTTTTTCAAGCTTTAAGAGAGAGAAAATTCTACTTTTGCCCAATTCACTTTAAGATTGATTAAAGCTTGCTAGTTAATCTGTTATTTGCCCAATTCGCTATTTGGGATTACCTTGCTAGTTAATCCGCTATTTGCCCAATTCAAAGATTATAGCAAAAACCAATTCTACTTTTTTTGGGTCAATGGGTAATAGTTTCTAGTTATGTTCTTCATTTCTGTTATGGGTAAATTTGTATAAAAAATTTAATTTGTTTATACAATATCATTTTGTGTGTTTATATAATGATATTACAGGGACAACAATTCTTATTTTCACATTCTCCGTGCTATTTATTGCTGTTTTGGGGTTTGTATATCTTCATTTGGGTATGAAAGTTGGCCATGGCAGCAGCATAAAAAGGTTTTATGCATACAAACCTTCTGATGTGTTGAATGTGTTCATTCAAATACTGGATAATGGTAACCAAACCTTCATATCAAGGTAACCAAACTGTCATATCAAAGTAACCAATCATCCTCCCCACTTTCAATTTTTTCTTAGTACAGTTGGTAACCAAACCTTCAGATCAAGGTAAGCAAACTTTCGTATCAGGATAACAAAACTTTCATGCCAAGGTAACCAATTGCACTAAGACACTTGTAATTTTTTCATAGTGCAGTTGGAAGCCGAACCTTCAGACCAAGGTAACCAATTCAGTTTTATTAAGGTACCAATTTCGTTTGAATGTGATGCAGTTGGTATTCAACCATTCATACAAAGATAACCATTTTATTATTTATGAGTAACAAAATAGTTGTAAAAAAATTTCAGAACTGTAAAATTAAGTTACATCTATTTATTTTTAAACTTTTTGTAGGGCGAATCTTCTTCTTATTCTCATTGGCGGTTTGGACAATGGAGATTCGCGGTGGTGTAGCGGCGGAGTATGTGAGGTGTAGCGGCGATGTAGCGGCGGACTATTATTTGAAAGTGTACGTGAGGGAGATGAAGATTTGAATTTGAATATTTAAATTTGAATTTGAATTTATTTTTGTTGTTAGATCCAAATATTTGAATTTGATTATTAATTATGACAGTTATTTGTCCTTAATTTTAGGTTTTCTTATTAATGTGAATTGTACTATTTTTGTAATATAAGTCCTAATTATATTTTTTTTTGTAATTATTTGATTGATGCACTTTTCTTGTAATTACTTTCTATTTGTTGTATACTTGTGTAAAGGACCCATGTATATATATACTCAAACAAAAGAGCTCAACCCACGTCAATTTAAATTTAAAAGTCCACAAAAAATTTATCTAATGAAATAGGCCTAAATCTCAATGAGAGACTTATAATTTTATTTATACCTATCTTAATAACAATTCGTAAAAAGCTTATTTTTTTTGTTGTCACTTTAAGTCTTTAAAAACGGCCATGTGGATAATTTTAAACGAAAATTTTGGCAAAAAAGAGTTAAATTTTTTATTTATTTTTTTTCGTTTATTAAAAAACTCAAAAACATAAAAATTAAAAAAATTACTTAAATTTTCTATAAATTTCTTCTTTTTTTTATTCATTTTAAAACTCATAAAGTGACAATTAGGCATATAAAATTTGAATGAACCATTGACTCTTGTTCATTTTCATTAGCTTATCCCTCTATATATTATTCCTCTTAATTCAAAAGTCTCTCATATTTTATACCTCTCCTTCCCTCGGCCCGCCATTTACATGGAATTCATGGGCAACCCTAAAGCATCACCGCTGCCCTTAAAAACCCGAGTCACCGTTACCGTACTTTCCACATATATGAATCTGTTTTACCGCCGTGATGACACTGTCAACCGAGGCCTTTCCAATCTCCTAATTAACAAAACCCTTAAGCACTTCACCAAACCCTAAACCTATCAATGGAGTCAAGACTTACGACGTCAACGTTGATTCCTCACGTGACCTTTGGTTCCGAGTCTATGTTCCTACCGCTCTCGCCGGCTGCGATCTTCCGGTTATCGTATTCTTCCACGGCGGCGGCTTCATCTATCAAAGTGCCCATGCAAAGCCTTATGAGGATGTTTGCCGCCGTTTTGCTAGAG
>CM035108.1:56272804-56337804 GCA_020205505.1 Panax japonicus
TATTAGAAGAGTCAAGTAGAGCATAAAATCTACTATCTTCTATGATTTAAAAAGATTTTCATAAACTTTATCGCTGAGACTCAGCTTAATAAATAAACTACATCATCCCTGCAGCACGACCAATGATATTCATGTAATCATCAATGATCATGATTATACCGAATAATCCCTGGTCATAATCATATCAACAACTGTCCACCAATGAACTACAGGCCAATGAGAACTTTTACCACATCATTCTTTATATTACGGTCATAATTATACCGAATAATCCTTGGTCATAATCATACCAAGTCCATCTCTGCACGTAAGCCAAAAATGACTTTCATCACAATATAAGCATGAGGATGATGACAATAATATAAGCATTAATCAAACGAAAACAAGGATAAATATTAAAGACTTTAAATTTGTCCAAATATTATCCATCACTTAAATAGCCCAGTAAGAAATATTATGACTAAGATAATGCAGAATAAATTATTATTAGTCTTCAACAATGTTAAACTGATAAATTATAATAGACATCAAGTTTAACTACAGCGGAACAAGTAATCCATTAAAAAAGTCAAGTAGAGAATAAAATCTACTATCTTTTATGATTTAAAAGGTTTTTCATTATTTTTATCACTGGGACTCAGCTTAATAAAAAAACAACATCATCCCTGCTCTACGGCCAAGGGTATTCATTAGTATCACAACTAAAAAATTATCCATGCACTACGGGCGAAGGATATTCGTGTATTCATCAATGGTCATGATCATGCCAACAACTGTCCATCAATGAACTACGGGCCAATGAGGACTTTTACCACATCATTTGTAACATTACGATCATGATTACACCGAATAATCCCTGGTCATAATCATACCAAGTCCATCTATGCACTACAGGCCACATATGACTTTCAACAAAATATAAACATGAGGATGATGACAATGATATAAGAATTCAATAAAACAAGTTCAAAAGTTAATTTATCCAGGAACTAATAACGTCCAAATTATCAACGTGATACTTCTTTGTAGAGTAAAATTTAAGAATGCTCAGAAGAATATTTTTATGAAAGATACTGGATGAAGCGTAAATATCTAGGATATTCCACTAATTTCATGGAGTATAGAAGTCAAAACGTTAACCAACTGAGTATAATAAAGAATGGAATAACAAAAAAAATCACCATGCATGCGGTACTTCGCATAGACAGGTTATTTCAACAGAACAATAAATAACGGAACCAGGTCAGGCGTAATACGCACTGACAGGATATTCCAACAGAATAATAAAGAATGGAATAACAACAGAAATCACCATGCATGTGGTACTTTGCATAGACATGTTATTCCAAGAGAAATAATAAATAACGGAACCAGGTCCGGCGAAAAACGCATAGACAGGATATTCCAACAGAATAATAAAGACGGAACTAGGTCCGGCGTAAAATGCACAGACAGGATATTCCAACAGAATAATAAAGAATGGAATAACAACAGAATTTCATCATGTATACTATACTTCGCATAGACAGGTTATTCCAGCAGAATAATAAATAATGGAATAACAGAAGAATTTCACCAAGTATAGGGTAGCTCGCGTATACAGGTTATTCCAACAGAATAATAGAGACTGGAGTAACAGAAGTTCTCTTCATGAATATGAAAAAAAATACCCCTTACCTTATAAAGAAGAATACTCCGACGGTAGGGCGGGGACTGAATAGTAACAATCCATGAACGGTCCAGATTGGTTTATAATAAAATATAATATATTCTATTTATAATCTAATAAAACGAATAACTTTATAAAGTATTCTGTTTATATAAAAAAAATTACTATGCAAATACTATGCATAATAAAATATAATATATTCTAATTATTGTCTAATAAAACAGATAACTTTATAAAAGTATTCTGTTTTATATAAAAAGATTTTACTATTAGCCTAATAAAATGAATAACTTTATAAAAGTATTCTGTTTTATATAAAAAGCTTTTCTGTTTTATTACATTAATAATACTAATAAAACAAAACTTCATCATCATTATCATAATTCATACTATTAATCGACCAGGTCATTTCCAGGAAAGAGGGGGCTTTCCAATAAGGATTTTTCCTTATTAGCGCGCAATTAGGTGACCAAACCTCTCCTTGACAGAACTTCTAGACATCATTAATAATGCAAATAATAATATTAACAACTTTGTTAACTCAATTATTGATTTAATAATATATAAAATATTGACAATAATTGAATCAAATAACGTGAGATACAATACAGCAATTACTGAATCAATAATTGAACAAAACTGAGTGACTTCTCACGTAAGCATCAATAATCAATACTGTGTGTTACTATGCAACCACGCGTATTCCTGTACTTTTAACACTGGGTGTTTCAAAAGTTAACGGTAAAACTTTCGCTGTTATTTTTATAAAATATTTTTTGTCGTTTTCTCAATCCGACAATAATTCCGTTGTGGGGTCCACCAATGATTGTGACGTGGTACGAATATTTCCTGTTAAAAAGAATATTCCCCGACCAATCGAATATTATAAACAACTTGCGTACTTTGTAAAATTTCTAAATATTATCCACAACTATAACATTATATCAAATTCATTCAAAAATAATAATTATAGAAAATTCATCTTTATTCATAAAAGTTGGGGTCTTACAAATATTGTTAATATTATAACAATATTTTAATCACTTCTTAAACTTATAAATAATTTAATTTAATTATTTACACTTTACCAAATAATGCATTTAATCATTCAAAATTGTCATACTCACAAGATTTCATCACCAATGATCAAATCACTCATCAAAAATCTGCATAAACCTTATATAGGATTTTCAAGCTCTAAAATCCTATTTAACAATTCTTCAACTTTACATAATATATTTAACTCATATGTTTTAAACTAAACCATTTTCATGAAAAATTATCAAATCAGCTTATTATTTTTCTATCCTTTGTCCAAACATATATACATATACTTCATACATAACAAGTATTTTTTTTATAATTTTTCAACTCTCTTAATTATTTTTCAAAAATCAATTTCTAATTAATTCCTTAAGAAATTAGCTACATCAAGTTTAACTCCAGAAATTCCCAAATCTTGGCAAGATCTTACACATGTTAACGTGAGCTTTCAGTTTAAATTTCATGGTAATCGGAGTTATAGAACTTCGGTTATAGCGTTTTTATTCGAAAAAACCTAAATATTGAAATGGTCATAACTTGCTCATTTTAAGTCGGAATGAGTTCATTTTTGGACAGAAGATACTTTATACCATATATTTCCAAGTCCTAAAAGGCCGAAATTTTTCTCACAAACTAAGTTGCTGAAAATGCCCTTTTAAATTTATGGGCATTATCTTTTTGGTACTTTGCAGTTTTTGACTCCTTTGCTAAAATCAGTCCACACGAAAATCTACAACACCTTTTCCAGTGATTCCACTTGGATAAGTTAGAAAACTCATAGATCTAACTCTAGAACTTGACCACACTCAAAAATTCAAAATATAATAGAAGATATAGGCAATTGAATTTTATGTTCCATTTTCACCAAAAATTTAATTTTCAACTCTTTGTGATTTCAAAGAAACTTTCATGTTTTCACATAATAACCAACATAACTCATCATAAAACTTACTAATACTACATATACCCATGATTTTCATCAGTCCAATGCTTTTATTTTGACTTTCATCATAATCAACAGTCCAATGCTTATATTATGACTTTCCAGAATTTTTGAGGGTCAGAAAAATTACGAAACTGCAAATGGATTTTCACCCGCTATGCGATAATCCACGTAGACAGATCATTTCCATAATTTAATAAGGAATAAAATACAAAGGATCATTCACCATGCATGTGGTAATCCACATATACAGGTTATTCCAACAGAATAATAAAAAATGGAATAACAGAAAAATTCACTATGCATGCGATAGACCGCACAGACAGGTTATTCTCAACAGAATAATAAAGAATGGAACCAGGTCATGCGTAAACGCACAGACAGGATATTCTGACAGAATAATAAATAATGGAATCAGGTCATGCGAAAACGCACAGATAGGATATTCTGAAAAAATAATAAATAATGAAATCAGGTCATGCGAAAACGCACAGACAGGATATTCCGACAGAATAATAAAGAATGGAATAATAGAAGAATTTCACCATGTATGCGGTACTTTGCATAGACAGGTTATTCTAAGATAATAATAAAGAATGGAATAACAAAAGAATTTCACCATGTATGCGGTACTTCGCATATACAAGTTATTCCAACAGAATAATAAGGAATGCAATAACAGAAGTTCTCTTCATGAATACGAAAGAAATAATACTCATTACGAGTACAACAAATAATATTCCTTACCTTATAAAGAAGAATACTTTGACGGGTAGTGCGGGGATATACTTGAAGAAAACTTGTACTATGCTCAAAGCTTCTTAAAACTCTAAAAAAATACGCTCAAGATTATAAAAGAGAATTCTCTGAATTTTTGGTGTGATTTCAATTCTAACTAAACATTCTATTTATAGAAAAATAGAAAAGATACTATTCAATAAAATATAATATGTATATATATATATTATTTAAAATCTAATAAAATAATTAACTTTATAAAAGTATTCTATTTTATATAAAACGATTTTACTATGCAAACACTATGCAGGTACTATGCAAATACTGTGCATAATAAAATATATCATATTCTAATTATTGTCTAATAAAATAAATAACTTTATAAAAGTATTCTATTTTATATAAAAAGATTTTACTATGCAAAACACTATGCAGGAACTATGTAAATACTATGCATAATAAAATATAATATATTCTAATTATTGTCTAATAAAACAAATAATTTTATAAAAGTATTCTGTTTTATATAAAAAGCTTTTCTGTTTTATTACATTAATAATACTAATAAAATAAAATTTATATAATATATATATATATATATATATATATATATATATATATATAAACTTTCGTGACTTCATAAAAAGACACCTCAATATATTTATCAACATTTATCATCATTATTATAATTCACAATATTAATCGACCAGGTCGTTCCCAGGAAAGAGGGGGCTTTCCAATAAGGATTTCTCCCCATTGGCGTGCAATTAGGTGACCAAACCTCTCCTTGGCAGAACTTCTAGACATCGTTAATATTGCAAATAATAATATTAATAACTTCGTCGTCTCAATTATTGATTTAATAATATATAAATATCGACAATAATTGAATCAAATAACGTGAGATACTAGGCAGCAATTACTGTAGCAATAATTGAATAAAACAGAGTGACTTCTCACGTAAGCATCAATAATCAATACAGTGTGCTGCTATTCAACCACGCGTATTACTGTACTTTTACTATCGAGTAGTTCAACAGTTTTAACGGTAAAACTTCCACCGTTATTTTCATAAAAATATTTTTGTCATTTTCTCAATCTAACAATAATTCTGTTGTGGGGTCCACCAATGATTGTACCATCGTACGGATATTTTTCGAAAAAAAGAATATTCCCCGAACAATCGAATATTATATAACAACTTGCATACTTTCTAAAATTTATAAATACTACCCACAACTATAACATTATCTCAAATCCACACCATAATATTCAAAAAAATATTTCGAGAAAATTAAATCTTTATTCGTAAAATTTGGGGTTTTACAATCTCCCCTCCTTACGAAATTTTGCCCTCGAAATTTATGTGCGTACCTTGTATGCCGAAGAGGTGAGGATACCTTGACTTCATTTCAAATTCTAACTCTTGAGGTATAACCTTTGAGTGTTGAATACGATCATTCTTATTCAAGATTTTAACACGTATCTCCTCATACGTTAAATCTTCTGCTATATCGTCTAGTTCTAATTTAATAATGTGGTTCGGGCCGTCCACGTATTTACGTAACATCGATACGTTAAAAATATTATGAACATGCGACATACTTGGCAGTAAAACGAGTCTATGGGCCACAGTTCCTACTCGATCGAGGATTTCAAATGGGCCAATTAAATCGAGAGTTGAGATTTTCTCTCTTCAGTAACTCTTGCTTTTAAAATAACGCCCTCTTAAACCTTCTTCTTCGTATCCATCAGCTCCAGGTCTGTAGCTTTAGCAACTTTAACATTATCGACTAAAGTCGGTTCTAATCATATATTCGTTATCTTCACGTAGGTTCGTATATTCGCACTCATAAACGCATACAATCTTCTACTCAACACGTCAGCTACCATGTTCGCTTTTCCACGGTGGTATTGAATGGTCGTAACCTTCAACAACTCGAGCCATCTTCTTTGGTGGTGCATTATACGTTCGTTTTGGGTGAAGAAATACTTGAGGGTTTTAGAAATGGGTTTTGTACTGGGGTCAATACAAAATTCGATTTCACGCTCTAGGGGTAGGCTAAGAAGTCTTCAAGAATACGTCAAGAAATTTATTAACAATAAAAATATCATTTAAAAACTGTGACTCTCATCCAATACTTGTATAGTACGTCACATTGATACCTATCAACTTGCCATCGTCATTCACGGCGTCGCCTACAGAAAGTCTGGCTTCGGTGTATTCCAAGACTTGGAAGTCACCAGCGAAAGGCTCGGGGCTTTTTACTTATGGCTTGATATGACAATGATTGAATTTAGTGGTTTGGTTACTTGAATTCACATAACAGGTTGGTTAGGAATATGAAAGCTAACAACCTTACAAAAATAATCAATTTTGGCATAATGAGTAGTTAACCAATCGATTTCTAAAATCACATCAAATGCAAGTATTTTCAAAGAGATAAGATTGACAGGTAACGTGAAAGTGTCAATTTGAATTATACAAGATTTATAAATAGTGGATGTAACGAAGGTTTCTCCAAACGGAGTTTCAACAGATAAGTCAAAGTCTAATTTCTCAAGAGTCAAGTTCAAACATCGAACACAACTAAGTGAAATAAAAGAGTGGGTAGAACCGATATCTAACAAGGTATAGACTTCGCAAGAGTTTATGACTAACTTATCCGTGAAAACTTTGTTTAGGTTCCTCATCACAAAAAAAATGCTCTCTCTTAAACTACCGATTTTGACTTATTTGGGACATTCCAGTTGGACTTAACTTTGCTGTAGAGTACATTCCACCTTTAATTGGTTCATCACATTCCTGATCCATGACTTGAATCATTATTCTCTGATCCATATCGAATTGGGGTTGACCGCTCTGCACAGGGTAATTCCGAATTCGATGTTGGATTCTCCCAATTGCTGTCCAAAAAGCAAAATCCATTTCATCTATTTTGGCCTTATTGTATTGGACGTCTTTTTTTACAATATCTATGCGTCGTGCAGCTTTTACCCATGCATCATCTATTCTCCTTCATTCAGTTGTTTCTTCTTTCATCAGAACTTTGATCATAGCATTCTCAAATTCCAGCTCTAATATCTTATACTCTGCCAAAGAGTGCATCTGTTCAAGCATCGCACATCGGGTAACACAATTTTGAATTGTTACATCTCTTTGCTCCATGATCGCCTACCATTCTTCAGCCTGCTCTTCTAACTCATGAACACGATTCTAAATTTTTATCATAAAATTCTTCTAATAAATTCTCCTCAGGTTCCTCTTCCTCCTCTTCTTCCTCTTCTTCCTCACTCTCAGCTGCAACCTCTGCGACTAGCTCGGGTGCAACTATTAGTTCTTCACTCACCATGTAGATATCTCTAATTTCTTCTCCGTCTGACATCACATTAATCTGGTTAGTGATTAAAGGTGTCTCAACGGTCTCATTCACTCCATTGTTAACATTTTCAGCTGCCATTTTCAAACACTGCCACAAAATAAAGGTTAATTAACATGTCACATATTATCAATATACTATGACCGACCAATTAAATACCAAACAAACTTAGGTAGGTCATACTAGCGAAGGAATTCCCCGTCTCTTCCCTCCTAGTTCTTATCTCACATCTCAGCCAGGGATCACATCCCTAAGCTTTGATACCAACTGTGACGCCCCCAAAATAGGTATACATCACCCATCTTGAGTCGCCAAATACATGGTACAAAAATATAAATACAACTTAATAATACAACTATCGTGTAAAATACGATAAAACATAAACTGAGAGTTTTAATAAGAATATTGTCATCTAGACAATATCCACACTCAATGGAGTCTTCATTTCATTTATTAGCACACTAGCTATTTAACAAAATATAGAGGACTACTAATGCTATCATCTGGACCGTCACTCCGTTCCTCGACTCGCCCCAACTATATTCTCATTTTCTGAGGAGAACAGTGAAAGAAGGGTGAGCTCAACTAGCCCAGTGAGAAATATTATGACTAAAATAATGCAGAATAAATTATCATTAGTATTTAATAATGTTAAACTGATAAAATATAATAGACAACAAGTTTAACTGCAGCGGAACAAACAATCCATTAGAAGAGTCAAGTAAAGCATAAAATCTACTATCTTCTATGATTTAAAAAGATTTTCATAAACTTTATCGCTGAGACTCAGCTTAATAGATAAACCACATCATCCCTGCACCACGGCCAAGGATATTCATGTAATCATCAATGGTCATGATTATACCGAATAATCCATTATCATAATCATACCAACAACTGTCCACCAATGAACTACAGGCCAATGAGGGCTTTTACCACATCATTCGTTATATTACGGTCTTAATTATACCGAATAATCCTTGGTCATAATCATACCAAGTCCATCTCTGCACGTAAGCCAAAGATGACTTTTATCACAATATAAGCATGAGGATGATGACAATAATATAAGCATTAATCAAACGAAAATAAGGATAAATATTCAAGACTTTAAATTTATCCAAATATTATCCATCACTTAAATAACTCATAATCTAATATTGTTAATATTATAACAATATTTTAATCACTTCTTAAACTTATAAATAATTTAATTTAATTATTTACACTTTACCAAATAATGCATTTAATCATTCAAAATTGCCATACTCACAAGATTTCATCACCAATGATCAAATCACTCATCAAAAATCTGCATACACCTTATATAGGATTTTCAAGCCCTAAAATTCTATTTACCAATTCTTCAACTTCACATAACATATTTAACTCATATGTTTGAAACAAAACCATTTTCATGAAAAATTACCAAATCAACTTATTATTTTTCTATCCTTTGTCCAAATATATACACATATATTTCATACACAACAAGAAAACTCATAGATCTAACTCTAGAACTTGAACACACTCAAAAATTCGAAATATAATAGGAGATATGGTCAATTGAATTTCATGTTCCATTTTCACCAAAAATCTGATTTTCAACTCTTTGTGATTTCTAAGAAACTTTCATGTTTTCACATAATAACCAACATAACTCATCATGACACTTAGTAATACTACATATACCCATGATTTTCATCAGTCCAATACTTTTATTTTGACTTTCATCATAATCAACAGTCCAATGATTATATTATGACTTCAAAGAATTTTTGAGGGTTAGAAAAATTACGAAACTGCAAATGAATTTTCACCCGTCATGCGGTAATCCACGTAGACAGATCATTTCTACAATTTAATAAGGAATAAAATACAAAGGATCATTCACCATGTATGTGGTAATCCACATATACAGGTTATTCCAACAGAATAATAAAGAATGGAATAACAGAAGAATTCACCATGCATGCGATAGACCGCACAGACAGGTTATTCTCAACAGAATAATAAAGAATGAAACCAGGTCATGCGTGTGACGCCCCCAAAATAGGTATACATCACCCATTTTAAGTCGTCAATAACATGGTACAGAAACAACTACAACTTTATTAATACAACATGAAAACTGTGAGTTTAAATACAAATATTGCCGTCTAGACAATATTCACACCCAAATAAGTCCTCATTACAATTATTGGTACATTATTTTACAAAAAAGGTGAGGACTACTAAAATAACTTTCTAGAATCATCATTCCACACCCCGACTAGAACTCGCTACATTCTCGCTTCCTGAGAAGAAAAATGGAACAAAAAGGAAAAGGGTGAGCTCAACTAGCCCAGTAAAGAATATTATGACTAAGAAAATATAGAATAAATTATCATTAGTCTTCAATAGGAAAAAATCTGATAAAATACAATAGACAACAAGTTTCAGATCAATATTCGCAGCGGAAATAATAATTCATAGAAGAGTTACGTAGAGAATGAAATCTACTATAATCTATGAATTTAAAAGTTCATCATCAATATTTTATCCTTGTAACATCAACCAGTCTTGAATCAAATATTCATCTTTGCACTACAGGCCAAAGATATTCATCAGTCGGTCATGTTCATCTCAACACCTGTACATCTTTGCACTATGGGCCAAAGATATTCATAAGAAAATCAATCATCTTTGCACTACAGGCCAAAGATATTCAATAATACCATAATTTAGGACTGAGGATGATGAAAAATATTTTAAAGAAAATGAATCCAGTGAAACAAAAGAACAAGTATTATGGATTCATACTTTAAACAATCCGAGTTCAAAAATAATTCATATATAATCATAGTGAAGTAAAATTCAAGAATGATCAAAACATGGATACAAACAAAGCTAGTATCCATAATAGATATTTTGGACAAAACGAAAATTTAATTTTTCTGTGAATAGTGATGTACTCGTGAATAGTACTGTATACGTGAATAGTTTCGTATACGTGAATAGTAACCCCGACACTAAAAGAAGAGAATTTCACAAGAAAAATCTTACCAATATTTCGGCATTATGATATTAGAAGAAGTAATATCATTTAAAAAAAATATCCCTTACCTTGGAAAGACAGTACTTCTAACTGGAATACTAGATATAGTGCTGAAGGGGACTTGCACCGTATAACAACACTCAAAGTATCAAAATACTCACAAGAATACGCTCGATAACATAGAGAGAGAAAGAGAGAGAAAACTTCAGTTTTTGGTGTAATTTTCAATTCAAACCTAAGCACCCTATTTATAGGAAAATGCTTAGAACACCAAAGTAGAAAATTTAATAAATTAATAATATAATTTTCTCAAATATCCTACGCCCACTTATTTGGCCCAAAACATCAGCCACCATGTGCCAAAACATTAAAAACATTTTTCTTAATTAAAATATTTTAAACTTCAAAAATTAATTATTTTGGAACTTCGAAACTTCAATAATTCATAATAAATAGCCATTTTATCAGAAAAATTTGAACCACATGTCCTTTCCATAAGAAATTCCATTCTCTAAAACTTTGTAAGCATAAATTTTCCCAAATTCCAAGCAGAAATTGACCGAAATCCACAAACGGGCGATTTTATGGGCTATAAACCAATTTCAGTCAAGAAATGGGGTCCACCGACATTTTAACATGTTTTAAACATTAATTGTAACAAAAATACTCCTCCTCCTCATATACTCGTATATCCCACATTCATTGTAAAAATATTACGATTATTATATTATTAAAATATAATAATATATTTAAATGAATTATTTATCAGAAGAGATAAAATAACAATTTTTCAACAATTGTCCCATTAAAAATTTTCTCCATCTATATCCACATAAAATGAATATTTTCCTTATCATATAAATTAATAATTAATTATTCACAAATAATATTACAGAATCACAATACTGACAACCAGGCAGTTTCAAGGAAAGAGGGGGCTTTCCAATAAGGATTTCTCCTTACTGGCGCGCAGTTAGGTGATCAAACATCTCCTTAGATAGAAATTTCTAGATATTGCCAATAATGTTATCTAATAATATTATTCAAATAATATGAATTATTGATCTGATAATGAAAATACTGTGTAGTGACAATTATTGAAACAACAATAATACAAAATATCAACGTAGCAATTATTGAATCAATAAAATAAAATATCGAACAGTAACTACTGTAACAATTATTGAGTAATGCCTTCCTGCATAAGAATCAATAATTGGTCCAATATCGTGTGCTACTGTGTTTTAACCACCGGGTATTCCAACAGTATTAACGGTAACAACTACGTCGTTATTTATAAACAACTTATACTTGTCGTTTTCTTCATCCAATCGCTTTTCGTTATGGGGCCCACACAAGGCTGCGCCATCGTACGAATATTCCCCGACAGTAAGAATATTCCACGACCAAACGAATATTCTCCGATAAAATGAATATTTTATAACCACTTGCATATTTGAAATATTTGCGCATTTTACCCATAACTAACCACATTAATCAAATCAACCCTTACTATTTCAAAATAATAAATAGAGGAAATTTAAATTTATTTATAATAAATTGGGGTCTTACAACCTCCCCTCCTTATGAATTTTTGTACTCAAAATTGACGTACGTACCTGGTGTTTCAAAAAGGTGAGGATACATCGCTTTCATTTCTGTTTCTAACTCCCAGGTCATTTCCTCAATAGCATGGTTTCTCCACAAAACTTTAACTTATGGTATGACCTTTGTACGTAAGACATGCTCCTTCCTATCCAAGATCTTGACAGGTAGCTCCTCGTACGTTAAGTCTTTGGCTATCTCATTCGGTTCTAATTCAATAACGTGGTTTGGGTCTTTCACATATTTACGAAGCACAGATATATGAAAAACATTATGAACACGAGACATACTTGGAGGTAACGTAAGTCTATAGGCTACATTTCCTACTCGGTCAAGAATCTGAAATGGACCAATAAATCATGGATTGAGCTTTTCTCTCTTCCCGAATCTTGTAATTCCCTTCCATGGGGCAACACGCAACAATACATGATCCCCAATACTAAATTCCACGTCCTTTAGATGAAAATCCGCATAACTCTTTTGTCGATCTTGAGCCGTTTGTATACATTGTCGAATCATTTGGATCTTTTTCGTAGTCATACGTACCAACTCGGGTCCCAACAATGTTGCTTCACCCACCTCATCCCAACATATTAGAGAGCAACACTTTCGTCCATACAATTCTTCGAATGGAGCCACACCTATACTTGCTTGATAACTGTTGTTGTAAGAGAATTCCACCAATGATAAATACGTATCCCAACTCCCTTTGAAATCTAGGACACAGAGTCTTAATAGATCTTCAAGAGTTTGAATAGTCCTCTCTGATTGTCCGTCCGTTTGAGGATGGTATTCCGAACTGAATCGTAAATCCGTGCCCATAGATTTTTGCAAGCTAACCCAAAATCGTGAAGTGAATCTTGGGTCACGATCTGAAACTATGGATACTGGCATGCCATACAATCTCACAATCTCATTTACATACATATGAGAAAGACGTTCAAGGGAATAAGTCTCCCGTATCGGCAAGAAATGAGCAGACTAGGTTAATCTATCAACAATAACCCAAATAGAATTTATGCCTTGAGAAACCGTGGGAAGACCCGTAACGAAATCCATGGCAGTGTGTTCCCACTTCCATTTCGGAATCTCAAGTGGTTGCAATGGACCCTTAGGCACTTGATGCTCTGCCTTTACACGTTGACAATTTAAACACCTCGAGATAAACTTCTCGATCTCCCTCTTCATATTGTTCCACCAAAATGTATTTCGAAGATCACGATACACTTTGGTACTTCCAGGATGAATTGCAAATGGTGTATTGTGTGCCACCATCATGATCCTGTTCTTTAAATCAGAATCGTTAGGAACACAAAGTTTGGAGTGGACTCGAAGTATTCCTTCTTCATCAATTCTTGCTTCTGGAATAGCACCCTCATGTACTTTCTTCTTCATACACATCCAGCTCCGGGTCTGTTGCTTGAGCAACTTTAACTTCATCGATTAAAGTTGTTTCTATGCGTATACTTGACATCATCGTACTCATTCCTGCATATGATCTTCTACTCAACGCGTCAGTTACCACGTTTGCTTTTCCAGGATGGTATTGAATGGTGTGGTCATAATCTTTTAACAGCTCGAGCCAACGTCGTTGCCACATGTTGAGTTCTTTTTGGGTGAAGAAATATTTGAGGCTTTAATGGTCTGAATATATCTCCACTTTCTCTCCATATAGATAGTGCCTCCAAATCTTTAGCGCGAAAACGACTGCTACTAACTCTAGATCATGAGTAGGATAATTCCTCTCATATTCTTTAAGTTGTCGCGAGGCATAGGCTATGATTTTTCCACGCTGCATGAGAAAACATCTTAACCCTTTGCCTGAAGCATCGCTGTAGATAACAAATCCATCCGAACTAGATGGTATTGTTAGAACAGGTGCCGAAATGAGTCTCCTCTTGAGCTCTTGCAAACTCTTCTCGCATTCTTCACTCCATACAAATTTTGTATCTTTTCGAGTCAACTGAGTTAATGGAGTAGCGATTCGAGAAAATCCTTCCACGAATCTCCGATAATAACCAACTAAGCCCAAAAAGCTACGTACTTCGGTTACCGACTTCGGTTGCTCCCAACTTTGTATTGCCTCAATCTTCGTCGGGTCAATAGATACTCCATGTTTTGACACCACATGCCCAAGGAATGCTACTTCCTCAAGCTAGAATTCGCATTTCTTCAACTTGGCATATAACTTATTTTCACGAAGCCTTTGGAGTACCAGCTTCAAATGGTGTTCATGATCTTCACGGCTTTTGGAATATATGAGAATGTCATCAATAAAGACAACAACAAACTGATCCAAATAGTCCTTGAATACTCGGTTCATCATATCCATGAAAGTCGCAGGAGCATTAGTCAATCCAAAAGACATGACAAAAAATTCATAATGCCCATATCGAGTTCTAAAGGCAGTCTTTGGAATATCCTCAGTTCTAATCTTCAGCTAATGATATCCAGAACGAAGATCGATCTTTGAAAAGAATTGTGCTCCTTGCAACTGGTCAAACAGGTCATCAATATGAGTTAATGGATACCTATTCTTGATGGTGACATGGTTCAATTCTCGATAGTCAATACAAAGTCGCATACTCCCGTCTTTCTTCTTTACAAATAAAACAGGAGCACCCCAAGGAGATGTACTAGGACGAATGAAACCGATGTCCAACAACTCCTGTAGTTGGACATTTAACTCCTGAAGTTCAATAGGAGCCATTCGATATGGGGTTTTAGAAATGGGCTTTGTACCAGGTTCAAGGTCAATAAATAATTCAAATTCACGTTCTGGGGGTAGACCGGGAAGTTCTTCAGGAAACATGTTAGGAAATTTACTAACAACAGGAATATTATTCAAATCTGACGTGTCTTATTCAAATCCATAACATGGGCTAAGAAAGCTTGACATCCGTTTTTCAATAAATGAATAGATTTATGACTAGATATGACAGTGATTGATTTTAATGGTTTAGTTGCTTGAATTCGTACAACAGGTTGGTTAGGAATATGAAAACTAACAACCTTACGAAAATAATCAATTTTGGCATGATGAGTAGTTAACCAATCAATCCGTAAAATCACATCAAAAACAAGTATCTTTAAAGAGATAAGGTCAACAGGTAATGTGATGGTGCCAACTTGGATCAAACAAGATTTATAAACAGTGGAAGTGATGAAAGTTTCTCCTAACGGAGTCTCCACAGATAAATCAAAGTCTAATTTCTCCGGAGTTAAGTTTAAACATTGAGCACAAGCAGGAGAGATAAATGAATGGGTAGCACCGGTATCAAGTAAGGTATAAACTTCGCAAGAATTTATGATTAGCTTACCTGTGATCACCACATTTGGGTTCCTCACATTTTGACCAGTCACGATAAACGCTCTTCCAGGAATCGTTGACTTTGACTTTTCTGGAACAACCTTTTGAGTCACCATCCCCACTGGACTTGGTTTCGCCAACGTACAATCTCGAGCGATATGTCCTTCCTTTCCATAATTATAACATACCTTGAGCTGTTGTGGGCAGTTTAGGCTGATATGTCCCTCTTTTCCACATTTATAACATACGACCGGTGGTCGTTCTCCTCCCTTAGAACCAGTTGCTGCTGGTGTTGACGTCTTCACATGGTCATTGTTGAATCTCCTCTTTTTAAAATATCCTCCCGACTCGCTTCTTCTATTCTCATGGCCATGATTACCACCAGAGTGGTTACCGCCTTTGTCCATATTCTTCTTTCTCTGCTGGTTATCGTTGTTCTGATGACTGCTGTCACCAGTATGATCCTGGTTATGGTCGCTCAGATGAACGTACTCGTTATCTCGCTCTAACAATTGAGCCCTGTTGACAACATCTGAATAGAGAGAAAATTTATGAGAAATGAGATACTGACGTATGCCGGGTTTCAAACCTCTTAGAAACATCCGCGTCATGCGTTCCTCATTCTCCACCAAATGAGGTGAAAACCTGAATAACTCTGCACACTTTGCTTCGTACTGGGACACCGTCATGTTATTTTGTTCCAATCTAATGAAATCCACTTCCTTCATATGACGAATACTTTCAGAAAGTACTTGTTATTGAAAAGTTTCTGAAACATCTCCCAAGACATGCTGAGTGAGGCTGGATGGGTACGCTTCACAGATTCCCACCAATAATCTGCCTCATTACGGAACATAAAGGTGCAAATGGAACCTTATGTTCCTCCGTTCATCCCAAGACATCGAATATCTTGGTGATTTGTTTGACCCACGTTTCTGCCTTAATCGGATCCGTCTTTCCCCAGAATTCTGGTGGTCCCAACTCTTTGAACTGCTTGGCTGTGACAAACCGTGCGTTGTTATCATTTCCACCTGTATTTTATGCACGAGTCTCCCTCGTCTGATTTTGCATAAACTGTAAAAAGCTTTTAAACATCCCGTCATTCATCATCTACTCAGTGGTGTTGTTCACGGGAGGAACATTGGCAGCCTGTTGCACGTTCTCCTCGTTGGTGAGTAAAGGTGTCTCCACGGTCTCATTTACTCCACTGTTAACATTCTCAGTCGACATTCTCAAATACTGCCATAAAATAAGGGTTAATTAAGGAAATCAACATATCACATAATATCCCTATATACTGACCAACTAACAAATAAGCTTAGGTAGGACACACTAGCGAAGGATTTACTCGTCTCCCCCCTCCTAGTTCTCTTCCCTGATCTCCACCAGAGATCATATCCCTAAGATCTGATACCAACTGTGACGCCCCCAAAATAGGTATACATCACCCATTTTGAGTCGTCAATAACATGGTACAGAAACAACTACAACTTTATTAATACAACATGAAAACTGTGAGTTTAAATACAAATATTGCCGTCTAGATAATATTCACACCCAAATAAGACCTCATTATAATTATTTTTACATTATTTTACAAAAATGGTGAGGACTACTAAAACAACTTTCTAGAATCATCATTCCACAACCCGACTAGAACTCGCTACATTCTCGCCTCCTGAGAAGAAAAATGGAACAAAAAAGAAAAGGGTGAGCTCAACTGGCCCAGTAAAGAATATTATGACTAAGATAATATAGAACAAATTATCATTAGTCTTCAACAGGGAAAAATCTGATAAAATACAATAGACAACAAGTTTCAGATCAATATTCACAGCGGAGATAATAATTTATAGAAGAGTTAAGTAGAGAATCTTTACACTACGGGCCAAAGATATTCATAAGAAAATCAATCATCTTTGCACTACATGCCAAAGATATTCAGTAATACCATCATTTAGGACTGAGGATGATGAAAAATATTTTAAAGAAAATGAATCCAGTGAAACAAAAGAACAAGTATTATGGATTCGTACTTTAAACAATCCGAGTTCAAAAATACTTCATAAATAATCATAGTAAATTAAAATTCAAGAATGATCAAAACATGGATACAATCAAAGCTAGTATCCATAATAGATATTTTGGACAAAAATAAAAATTTAATTTTTCTGTGAATAATGTCGTATTCGTGAATAGTGCCGTATACATGAATAGTAACCCCGACACTAAAAGACAAGAATTTCACAAGAAAAATCTTACCAATATTCCGGCATAATGATATTAGAAGAAATAATATCATTTAAAAAAATATCCCTTACCTTGGAAAGACAGTACTTCTGACTGGAATACTGGATATAGTGATGAAAGGGACTTGCACCATATAGCAACACTGAAAGTATCAAAATACTCACAAGAATACGCTCGATAATATAGAGAGAGAAAGAGAGAGAAAACTTCAGTTTCTGGTGTGATTTTCAATTCTAACCTAAGCACCCTATTTATAGGAAAATGCTTAGAACACCAAAGTAGAAAATTTAATAAATTAATAATATAATTTTCTCAAATATCCTACGCCCACTTATTTGGCCCAAAACATCAGCCACCATGTGCCAAAACATTAAAAACGTTTTTCTTAATTAAAATATTTTAAACTTCAAAAATTAATTATTCTGAAACTTCGGAACTTCAATAATCATAATAAATAGCCATTTTATCAAAAAAAATCGAACCACATATTCTTTCCATAGGAAATTCCATTCTCTATAACTTTGTAAGTTTAAGTTTTTCCAAATTCCAAGCAGAAGTTGATCGAAATCTACCAACGGGCGATTTTACGGGCTATAAACCAATTTTAGTCAAGAAATGGGGTCCACCGACATGTTTAACATGTTTTAAACATTAATTATAACAAAAATACCCCTCCTTCTCATATACTCATATATCCCACATTCATTATAAAAATATTACCATTATTATATTATTAAAATATAATAATATATTTAAATGAATTATTTATCAGAAAAGATAAAATATCAATTTTTCAACAATTGTCAAATTAAAAATTTTCTCCATCTATATCCACATAAAATGAATATTTTCCTTATCATATAAATCAATAATTAATTATTCACAAATAATATTACAGAATCAAAATACTGACAACCAGGCAGTTCCCAGGAAAAAGGGGACTTTCCAATAAGGATTTCTCCGACCAAACCTCTCCTTAGACAGAACTTTCTAGACATTGCCAATAATGTTATCTAATAATATTATTCAAATAATATGAATTATTGATCTGATAATAAAAATACTGTGTAGTGACAATTATTGAAACAACAATAATACAAAATATCAACGTAGTAATTATTGAATCAATAAAATAATATATTGAACAGTAACTACTGTAATAATTATTGAGTAATGCATTCCTACGTAAGAATCAATAATTGGTCCAATACCGTGTGCTACTATGTTTTAACCACCGGGTATTCCAACAGTATTAACGGTAATAACTACACCGTTATTTATAAACAACTTATACTTGTCGTTTTCTTCATCCAATCGCTTTCTGTTATGGGGCCCACACAAGACTTCGTCGTCGTATAAATATTCCACGACAGTAAGAATATTCCACGACCAAACGAATATTCTCCGATAAAATGAATATTTTATAACCACTTGCATATTTGAAATATTTGCGCATTTTACCCATAACTAACCACATTAATCAAATCAACCCTTACTATTTCAAAATAGTAAATAGAGAAAATTTAATTTATTTATAATAAGTTGGGGTCTTACAACGCGTAAACGCACAGACAGGATATTTCGATAGAATAATAAATAATGAAACCTGGTCATGATGCAAAAACGCACAGACAGGATATTCCGACAGAATAATAAAGAATAAAATAATAGAAGAATTTCACCATGTATGCGGTACTTCGCATAGACAGATTATTCCAACATAATAATAAAGAATAGAATAACAGAAGAATTTCACCATGTATGCGATACTTCGCATATACAAGTTATTCCAACATAATAATAAGAAATGGAATAACAGAAATTCTCTTCATGAATACGAAAGAAATAATACACATTACGAGTACAACAAATAATATCTCTTACCTTATAAAGAAGAGTACTCCGACGGGTAGGGCGGGGATATACTTGAAGAAAAATTGCACTACGCTCAAAGCTTCTTAAAACTCTAAAGAAATACGCTCAAGATTATAGAAGAGAATACTCTGAATTTCTGATGTGATTTCAATTATAACTAAGCATCCTATTTATAGGAAAATAGAAAGGATACTATACAATACAATATAATATAATATAATATAATATAATATAATATAATATAATATATATATTTATATATTTTATTTAAAATCTAATAAAATAAATAATAACTTTATAAAAGTATTCTATTTTATATAAAAAGATTTTACTATGCAAATACTATGCAGGTACTCTGCAAACGCTATGCATAATAAAATATATTATATTCTAATTATTGTCTAATAAAATAAATAACTTTATAAAAGTATTATGTTTTATATAAAAAGATTTTACTATGCAAAATACTATACAGACACTATGCAAATACTATACATAATAAAATATAATATATTCTAATTATTGTCTAATAAAACAAATAACTTTATAAAAGTATTCTGTTTTATATAAAAAGTTTTTTTGTTTTATTACATTAATAATACTAATAAAATAAAATTTATATATATATATATATATATAAACTTTCGTGACTTCTTAAAAAGACACCTCAATATATTTAACAACATATATCATCATTATTATAATTCACAATATTAATCAAACAGGTCGTTCCCAAGAAAGAGGGGGCTTTCCAATAAGGATTTCTCCCTATTGGTGCGCAATTAGGTGACCAAACATCTCCTTGACAGAACTTCTAGACATCGTTAATATTGCAAATAATAATATTAATAACTTCGTCGTCTCAATTATTGATTTAATAATATATAAAATATCGACAATAATTGAATCAAATAACGTGAGATACTATGCAGTAATTACTGTAGCAATAATTAAACAAAATTGAGTGACTTCTCACGTAAGCATCAATAATCAATACCGTGTGCTACTATGCAACCACACGTATTACTGTACTTTTACTACCGAGTAGTTCAACAGTTTTAATGGTAAAAATTCCGTCGTTATTTTCATAAAAATATTTCCGTCGATCGTTTTCTAAATTCGACAATAATTTCGTTGTAGGGTCCACCAATGATTGTACCGTCGTACGAATATTCTCCGACAAAAAGAATATCCCCCGACCAATCGAATATTATATAACAACTTGCATACTTTATAAAATTTATAAATACTACCCACAACTATAACATTATCTCAAATCCACACCATAATATTCAAAAAAATATTTTGAAAAAATTAAATCTTTATTCATAAAATTTTGGGGTTTTACAATATACATTTTACAAATTTTATAAGTGGACTCTCTTAAATTAAATGAGTTTATATTAGTAATTTTGATTTAACAATATCTTGAATTTATTTTTAAAAAAAATATTGATACTCTTTTCATCCTGAAGAGGATGACTAAAGGTACAAATTTTTTTTGTTTCTAAAAGGATGAGATAAAGTACATAAAGTAAATGGTAACTAAGTCATTTAGCAGAGTCCCGTTACTATATAAAAAAAAGTAGTCATCACATTATATAATATTGTCAGGCCGTTAAGGATAAATTTGAAATTTTTTTACTCTATTTCTTTTCTTTTTATTTTTTTTAATATATGTACAAATTATACTTTACTCATTATTTGAAGGACCAAGGAGAGAGGTAGTATAATTTTGTCATCTACCCAAATATACAATTGTAATGCAATTAATTATTAAATTGGTAATTAAGATTTATTACACATGACAACTTGCAAAGTACAAGTTCCATTATTCGGGTGGGGAAGAGTTTCATTTTAGGCACGTGAAATTATTCAGCAGAGTCGGTCCTTGATTTTTTAAGGCCCAGGGCAAAAAATTTTAAGTGTGCCCCTTTATACAAACTAAATAAAAAAATAAATAAATTATCAAATAATTAATTTTATTAAAATTATAAGAATTTACAAAAGATAAGAAAGAACACTTTAAAATGTCATCGAAGCAAAAACTCATCACATGTACCGACAAAATAAAAATATCAATGAAATCGATAAAACTAATAAAATACACACTACAGTTGACAAGTTTTACTGATTACACAATTGAACTTTTAATTTTTAAAATTATTCCACTAAACTAATTATTATTTTGAAACTGGGTTATTCCGTTAAAAAAATAAACGGACGTTAATTTTTTATCTACAAAACTAATCACTGTAGTTGGTACGTTTTATTGATTACATCATTGAACTTTTAATTTTTCAGATTACCCTATTAAATTAATTTTTAAATATGTTAAATATTTTTAAAAATAGTTATTATTTACAATAAAAAATATTAGAAACTTTAATTTATCCATAAAATGAGTAAAATTTCATAAAACATAGATTTAAAAAAATTAATTTTTTATGAAACCTTATTGATTTTAAAAAAACTCTTTTTTTTTCTTTTGAAAATAAAGTTTTTTTTTGAATCTATATTTTATAAAATTTTGCGTATTTTTTTAAAATATGAAGAATTTTCCAATTTTTTTCTTGAAAATAATATTTATTTATTAAAATTATTAATTTCTTTTTTGAAAAAATTGAATCAGTTTTTTATTTATCTTTTACTATTTTTTTTAAATTTCTATTTTAAGTTTTTATTTTAAAAATTATAATATTAAGAATGGGTCATTATTTAAAAAAATTAAGTAGACATTAATTTAATTTAAAATCACTTTAATTTTTTTGAATCTATATTTTATGAAACTCTACTAATTTTATGATGTAAAAAAAAATTCTAATATTTTTTACTTAAAATAATAATTATTTTTAAAAATATTTAAAATAATTATTTTTAATTAGTTTGATGGAGTAATTTAAAAAATTAAAAGTTCAATGGTGTAATCAGTAAAATGTGCCAACTACAGTGAATAATTCATTAGTTTTGTAGATAAAAAATTAACGTCCGTTTATTTTTTTAATGAAATGACTCAATTTTAAAATAATAATTAGTTTAGTGGTGTAATTTAAAAAATTAAAAGTTCAATGGTTTAAATTAATAAAACCTACCAATTACAGTGTGTATTTTTTTAGTTTTGCCCAATGAAATCTAAACAACAAAACATCATTTAAAATGTTTTCTTGTTACACTTTTAGATGCAAAATCATAAATTATACTATCATATTTAATGTTTTCTAATATATCATTTTCAATACATAATATGGCTAATCTTTTTATTATTATTTTTTTATACACATAAATACATAAATTTATAAAAAAAAATTGGGCCCCTTTCAATTTTGGGCCCAAGGCGGTTGCCCTGTTGGCACACCCCCAGGGCCGGCTCTGTTATTCAGTCTATCCCATTTACTATTTTTTTAATATATATGTTTATGTTAATATTAAAATATCCAGTTAAAAGAAGGGTAAAAAAAAGTAGTATAGCCCAAAGTATACATGTTTTATAAAATTAAAATACAACAATTATTTAATAAGATAGTGAACTAATTATATATCGAGAAAGGATAAAAAAAAACATTTTCCTTATCTAACATTCTTTCTTAAATAACACTTATTTATTAAAACTACGTTTTGGAGATTTTTTTAAAAGAGAGTGAACTCACTTGCTTTCCTTTTATTTAGAAAAATGTCACCCGTGGCCCCACTTTTTTTTAAAATAATCTCCAAAACGACAAAGTTTTAATAAAGGAATTCTACTTAAAGAGTGTTAGATAAGGGGAGTGCTCTTGATCCTTCCTCAAAACATGAAATTGAAATTAGAATTAGATAGGGATTCTCAAGTTAGGGTTTATGAAATTGAAAATAGAATTAAATTAAGAATTGAAACTTACCCATGTTGAATCAACGTGAAATCAGTGGCGACTTAGCAAAAAGTATAACATTTTCTCGATATTAAGCTTGTAATTGTGGAATTCAATTTTATATGGACTCAATCAATTCCGAATCCCCAAAAAGGATGAGATAAAGTATATAAACCGAAAGGCAACTAAAGGGGGTGTATTCAATTAAGATTTTTAAAGACTTTTAAATATTTTAAAAGTTAAATTGTATTCAATCAAGACATTTAAAGAGATTATAAAAGTTTAGTGGTATTCAATTACAACTTTTTTAATGTCTTTAAAAGTTAGGTGGTATTGAATTAAGATTTTTACAAAATCTATAAAAGTATTTTGGTATTCAAAAAGTCATAGACTTTTTAGATTTCTATTAAATGGTAGAGTTTGACAGACTTTAGAAGAAGAATTATAACTATCAACCCATATCCAAAGTCTGTCCTCATCTCTAAAGATTTCTAAAGACTTCATATCTCATCTTAATAAACTAAATAAATTTAAAATACAATTTACATGAATCCAATATTTCTAATTACTTCACATGAATTCAATATTTCTAATTACTTTATAATCTAGAATAATTAATACTTCTGCTGTACCCACAAAAATAAAACATTTATTTTGTTTTTGTAGTCAATGTACAAAATTCAAAATTTTTAAATTTTGAATTTATTTGTTATTTGTAACGCCCCCAAAATAGGTCCATTCAATCCAACCCATTCTGAGTCGCCAAATACATGGTACAGAAATAACTATAACTTTATTACAACAATTGTCGTGCAAAATACAAAAACACATATACTGTGAGTTTGGATATAAATATATATCAAATGTGACACATGTCCCAACCGTGGACAACACCTCACAGTGACACCTTACATAAAGGTATAGTCAAAAACTGTTTTAGAAACTAAAATCTTTGGGAAATGCTCAAGGAAACCTTCGTACATGGGAGGCCATGCTTCTAGGTTATGATAGATATCATTTGGCCACAGAATTATCCTTGGTTGACCCAATAGACCCCAAAGAAAAACGAGAAGATTACTATCATATTCTTCCCAATGGTGAGTCTTCTCGTGATTTATCATTATCTCCACTGTATCAAATTGAGAATTATACTTCAAACAAACACCAAGATTATATAGGTAGTGCTCGTAAATATACTCAGCAAGTGGATGAGCACAACCCTGTCTTATGATGACACGAGGTTGTGTGTCATCAGACATCTTGTATGATAGTGACAAAACACCCTTCCAACGTTGGGTTCGCCTCACCCTAGTTGATTCACCAAATATAATTATTAAATGATGACCACCATCCTATTCCACAGTTACCCCCGCTCGACCCAGCTACACTCTTATTACCTGAAAGGAATTGTGAAGTAAAAGGGTGAGCACAACTAGCACAGTAAAGAATATCATGACTAAAGATAATTAAAATATCAATAAGCTTCATTAATAATAAATCAGAGATTTAGAACATATGGTAGATGATAAAAATTTCATCCATAGTTGCAGCGGAACGAACAATCCATTAAAAGAGTCAAATAGACTATAAAGTCTATTATCTTCTCTATGTTAAAAATTTACCAATATTATTTTATCCCTGTAACATCAATCAACAATTCTGGTCCACAATCATATGAATAACTCATAATCATAATTATAGTTCTAAATTCCTCTTCTCATCTAGGACGAATATAATTTTCATCACTTATCTTTACCTGAAACATCAAAGATTATGGTTACACCAAATCACATTTCCTGTTCATAATCATACTAATAATTTCATCTTTGCACTACGGCCAAACATATTCATTTGTATCACCAGTTGGTCATGTTCATCTCAACACATGTTCATCTTTGCACTACTGGCCAAAGAGAACCCATAGTCATGATCATACCAAAAATCTACCCATCTTTACACTCAAGTCAAAGAGAAATATCATCATTAGGGTTATAAAAATGTTATATATGATAATAAAAATAATATGATCAACATATAGTTTTAATTTCAAGAGTAATATTCATAAATCAACTATAATTTTGTTAGAAAAAGAAACCAATTTTGTCGTGAATAGTACCTGTGAATAGTAACTCGTGAATAGTAACTCATGAATAGTAACTCGTGAATAGTAACTCATGAATAGTAAATCCGACACAAAAAGGTAGAAATTCCACAATAAAATCTATACCAATATTTCGGTATAATGATATTGAAAGAATAATATTTCTTAAGCTTATAAATAATTTATTTTAATTGTTTACACTTTATTAAATAATGCATTTAATCATCTTAAAATGCCAAATTCATAAGATTTAATCACCAAATAAGCAAAACCCTCATCAAAAATCTGCATATACCTCATATAGGATTCTCAAGCCATAATATCCTATTTTCTAATTTTCTTACTTCTCATAACATATTTAATTCATTTATTCATAATTAGTCCATTTTCATGAAAAATAACAAATCAGTTTCAAAAATATTTCTTTTCTATGATTTAGCAGAATATAGTCCCATATTGAACATATATTTTTCTTAGAATTTTTAAAATTCATTTACTATTTTTCATATAGCCAAAATCGCCGAATATTTAGACATTTATCATAAATTTTACTTTTATCCAAAAATTCTGAAATTCATAGAGTACACTGATATTATATAGATGTACTCCTAATAAAAATTTTATCAATTTTGAAGTTAACCACAAGGAGTTATAAGCGGTTACTTTTAAAATAGTCTTTTCTCGTAAAATTCATAACTCTTAATCTATACATCCAAAATTTGTCATTTTTGGAAACAAACAATAAAACTCATCAAAATATCATTTTTAATTTTTCAAGAATTTTCTGAAGAACAGAAGAAGTACGAACTGAAAAACATAATAACCCTTAAAATCTCTTACCTCAAAAGAGCAGTACTTCTGACTGAAATATCGGATGAAAAGTCGAAGGAACCTTGCACCGAATAGCAACTCTCAAAGTATCTAAATAGTCTCAAAAATATGCTTGATAATATAGAGAGAGAAAACTTATTTTTCTGGTGTGATTTTCAATTCTAACATAAGCACCTAGTTATAGAAAAATGCTAGAACGCCATAAGAGACTAAAATAATAAAATAATATTTCTATTATTCAAAAATCTACGCATGCTAGCCATCAAAGACCAGCATGCCACTCTTGAAAAATCCCAGCAGCCCTCATGCTTTAAATCACAAAAGTGGGTCCCACCCATAAATTAATAAAAAATTATTTTATTTTCTGAAACTTCAACAATTCATAGAAAATAGCCCGTTTATCAGAAAAATACAAATTTTATGTCCATTCTGCCTGAAATCGAATTCTCTACAACTTTATAGAATTGAGTTTTTCTAAATTCCAGACCGAAAATATCTGAAATCCACAAGTAGGTGATTTTAAACACCGTTTTAACACCTTTTAAAATTCATAATAAATCATGCGTTAATTTTCAACAGTTCAAAATTTGTGGACATATACTCAACTTATATATGTATAACATATCCAAAAATCACAACGATCCAATGGTCAGATCAAAATTATAACTCACGCAATAGAGATTTAAGAATACCGATTTGATCTTTAACACCTTTAATCCGACAAAATACCGATAAAATACCTCAACATTAATTCCTTCACTTATAACCACATAAATAAATCCATTATTTATATCTGCATCAAATAAATATCTCTTTATCATATAAATCAATAATTAATTATTCACAAATAATATTACAGAATCACAATTATGACAACCAGGCCGTTCCCAGGAAAGAGGGGGCTTTCCAATAAGAATTTCTCCTTACTGGCGCGCAATTAGGTGACCAAACCTCTCCTTGACAGAACTTTCTAGACATTGCCAATAATGCTATCTAATAATATTATTCAAATAATATGAATTATTTATATGATAATGAGAAATATTGTGCAGTGATAATTATTGAAACAACAATAATATAAAATATCAACGTAGCAATTATTGAAACAATAATATAAAATATTGAACAGTAATTACTGTAACAATTATTGAGTAGTGCCTTCTTACGTAAGAATCAATAATTTAAAAATACTGTGTAATATCGTGTGCTACTGTGCAATAATGTGTATTACTTTATTTTACCAACCGGGTATTCCAACAGTGTTAACGGTAACGATTACGCCGTTATTATAAAAACTTAATTTTGTCGTTTTCTTCATCCGACAGTTATTCTGTTATGGGGCCAACAAATGGCTGCGCCGGATCGTACAAATATTCCCCGACAGAAAGAATATTCCACGACCAAACGAATATTCCCCGACAACATTGAATATTTTATAACCACCTGTGTATTTTGAAAAAAAAATTCATATATCACCCTTAACTTAACTTTTATCAATTTAACCATTTACTGAATTATAATTATAAGAAAAATTGAATAAACTTAACTTTTATCAATTTAACCATTTACTGAATTATAATTATAAGAAAAATTGAATACTTTTATTTCATAAAATTTGGGGTCTTACAATCTCCCCTCCTTATGAAATTTTGTCCCCGAAATTTACGTACCTGGTATTTCGAAAAGTTGAGAATACCTTGCTTTTTATTTCAGATTTTACTTCCCGGGTCATCATGATTTCTCTGTTGCTCATCTCCTGTGATAACTTCATTTGGGTTCCTCATTTGTTGGGAAGTCATGACAACCGCCATCCCTCGAAGTACCCGGTTTTGACTTGTCTGGGGCAGCATTTGGCATCATCACTACCGTTGGAATATATTTTTCTATAGGACATATTTCTCCCTCAACTGCCTCGTCGTACTCCTATTTCATGATCTGAATCATCAATCTTCGATCCATATCGAATTCAGGTTGACCGCTATGTACAGGGTAATTTAAAACTCGATGTTGGGTTCTCCCAATTGCTTTCTAAAAAGAGAAATTCATGTCATCTATTTTAGCCTTCTTAGATCGGACATCTCTTTCCACAATATCCACGCGTCTTGTGGCTTTTACCCATGCATCACTCATTCTTACTCGTTCAATTTTTTATTCTTTCTGCTCAGATTCAATCTTTATCATCTTATACTCTGCCAAAGAATGTTTCTTTTCAAGCATCACATATCGGGTAACACAAGCTTAAATTATTGCATTCTTTTGTTCCACGACCGTCTGTCGTTCTTCAGCCTGCTCTTCTAACTCATGAATACGATTTTGAAATTCTACATTTTGATCATATAATATCTCTAATAAACTCTCCTCAGGTACCTCTTCTTCCTCATTCTCAACTGTCACCTATGTGACTATCTCGGGTGCAACTATCAATTCTTCACTCACCACATGGATATCTCTAATTCCTTCTTCGTCTGACATCACATTATCATGGTTAGTGATTAGAGGTATCCCCATAGTCTCATTCACTACATTGTTAGCATTCTCAGCTGCCATTCTTAAATACTTCCATAAAACAAAGGTTAATTAAGCAAACTAACGTATCACATAATATCGATATATTATGACCAACCAACAATTTAAGTTTAGGTAGGACACACTAGCAAAGGATTTACTCATCTCTCCCCTCCTATTCCTATTCCCCGATCTCCGCCAGAGACTATATCCCTAAGCTCTGATACCAAATGTAACGCCCTCAAAATAGGTCCATTCAATCCAACCCATTCTGAGTCGCCAAATACATGGTACAGAAACAACTATAACTTTATTAAAATAATTGTCGTGAAAAATACAACAACACATATACTGTGAGTTTGGATACAAATATATACCAAATGTGACACATGTCCCAACCGTGGACAACAGCTCACAGTGACACCTTACATAAAGGTATAGTCAAAAATTGTTTTAGAAACTAAAATCTTTGGGAAATGCTCAAGGAAACCTTCGTACATGGGAGGCCATGCTTCTAGGTTATGATAGATATCATATGGCCACAGAATTATCCTTGATTGACCCAATAGACCCCAAAGAAAAACGAGAAGATTACTATCATATTCTTCCCAATGGTGAGTCTTCTCTTGATTTATCATTATCTCCACTGTATCAAATTGAGAATTATACTTCAAACAAACACCAAGATTATATAGGTAGTGCTCGTAAATATACTCAGCAAGTGGATGAGCACAACCTTGTCTTATGATGACACGAGGTTGTATGTCATCAGACATCTTGTATGATAGTGACAAAACACCCTTCCAACGTTGGGTTCGCCTCACCTTAGTTGATTCACCAAATATAACTACTAAATGATGACCACCGTCCTATTTCACTGTTACCCCCGCTCGACCCAGCTACACTCTTATTACCTGAAAGGAATTGTGAAGTAAAAGGGTGAGTACAACTAGCTTAGTAAAGAATATCATGACTAAAGATAATTAAATTATCAATAGCCTTCATCAATAATAAATCAGACATTTAGAACATATGGTAGATGATAAAAATTTCAACCATAGTTGCAGCAGAACGAGCAATCCATTAGAAGAGTCAAATAGACTATAAAGTCTATTATCTTCTCCATGTTAAAAATCCACCAACAATGTTTTATCCCTGTAACATCAATCAACAATTCTGGTCCACAATCATATGAATAACTCATAATCATAATTGTAGTTCTAAATTCCTCTTCTCATCCAGGACGAAGATAATTTTCATCACCTATCTTTACCTGAAACATCAAAGATTATGGTTACACCAAATCACATTTCCTGTTCATAATCATACTAATAATTTCATCTTTGCACTACGGCCAAAGATATTCATTTGTATCACCAGTTGGTCATGTTCATCTCAACACATGTTCATCTTTGCACTACTGGCCAAAGAGAACTCATGGTCATGATCATACCAAAAATCTACCCATCTTTACACTCAAGTCAAAGAGAAATATCATCATTAGAGTTATAAAAATGTTATATATGATAATAAAAATAATATGATCAACATATAGTTTTAATCTCAAGAGTAATATTCATAAATCAACTATAATTTGGTTAGAAAAAGAAACCAATTTTGTCGTGAATAGTAACTCGTGAATAGTAACTCATGAATAGTAACTCGTGAATAGTAAATCGTGAATAGTAAATTCGACACAAAAGGTAGAAATTCCACAATGAAATCCATACCAATATTTCGGTATAATGATATTGAAAGAATAATATTTCTTAAGCTTATAAACAATTTATTTTAATTGTTTACACTTTACTAAATAATGCATTTAATCATCTTAAAATGCCAAATTCATAAGATTTAATCACCAAATAACCAAAATCCTCATCAAAAATTTGCATATACCTCATATAGGATTCTCAAGCCATAAAATCTAATTTTTCAATTTTCTTACTTCTCATAACATATTTAATTTATTTATTCATAACTAGTCCATTTTCATGAAAAATATCAAATCAGTTCCAAAAATATTTCTTTTCTGGGATTTAGCAGAATATAGTCCCATATTGAACATATATTTTTCTTAGAATTTTTAAAATTCATTTACTATTTTTCATATGGCCAAAACCGCCGAATATTTAGACATTTGTCATAAATTTTACTCTTATCCAAAAATTCTGAAATCCGCAGAGTACACTGATATTATATAGATGTACTCTCAATAAAAATTTTATCAATTTTGAAGTTAACCACATGGAGTTATAAGCGGTTACTTTTAAAATAGTCTTTTCCCGTAAAATTCATAACTCTTAATCTATACAACCAAAAATCGCCATTTTTCGACACAATCAATAAAACTCATCAAAATATCATTTCAAATTTTTCCAGAATTTTTTGAAGAACGGAAGAAGTACGATCTGAAAAATATAATAACCCTTAAAATCCTTTACCTCAAAAGAGCAGTACTTCTGACTAAAATATCGGATGAAAAGCCGAAGGAACCTTGCACCGAATAGCAACTCTCAAAGTATCTAAATACTCTCAAAAATATGCTTCATAATATAGAGAGAGAAAACTTATGTTTCTGGTGTGATTTTTAATTCTAACATAAGCACCTATTTATAGGAAAATGCTAGTACGCCATAGGAGACTAAAATAATAAAATAATATTTCTATTATTCAAAAATCTACGCATTCTAGCCATCAAAGACCAGCATGCCACTCTTGAAAAATCCCAGCAGCCCTCATGCTTTAAATCACAAAAGTGGGTCCCACCCATAAATTAATAAAAAATTATTTTATTTTCTGAAACTTCAACAATTCATAGAAAATAGCCCGTTTATCAGAAAAATACAAATTTTATGTCCATTCTGCCTGAAATCGAATTCTCTACAACTTTATAGCTTTGAGTTTTTCCAAATTCCGGACCAAAATTATCCGAAATCCACAAACGGGTGATTTTAAACACAGTTTTAACACCTTTTAAAATTCATAATAAATCATGCGTTAATTTTCACGGTTCAAAATTTGTGGACATATACTCAACTTATATATGTATAACATATCCAAAAATCACAACGATCCAACGGTCAGATCAAAATTATAACTTACGCAATAGAGCTTTAAGAACACCGATTTGATCTTTTAATACCTTTAATCCTACAAAATACCGATAAAATACCTCAACATTAATTCTTTCACTTATAATCACATAAATAAATCCATTATTTATATCTGTATCAAATAAATATTTTTTATCATATAAATCAATAATTAATTATTCACAAATAATATTACAGAATCACAATTATGACAACCAGGCCGTTCCAGGAAAGAAGGGGCTTTCCAATAAGAATTTCTCCTTACTGGCGCGCAATTAAGTGGCCAAACCTCTCATTGACAGAACTTTCTAGACATTGCCAATAATGCTATCTAATAATATTATTCAAATAATATGAATTATTGATCTGATAATGAGAAATATTGTGTAGTGATAATTATTGAAACAACAATAATATAAAATATCAACGCAACAATTATTGAATCAATAAAATAAAATATTGAACAGTAATTACTGTAACAATTATTGAGTAGTGCCTTCTTACGTAAGAATCAATAATTCAAAAATACTGTGTAATATCGTGTGCTACTGTGCAACAACGCGTATTACTTTATTTTACCAACCGGGTATTCCAACAGTGTTAACGGTAACGATTACGCCGTTATTTATAAAAACTTAATTTTGTCATTTTCTTCATCCGACAGTTATTCTGTTATGGGACCCACAAATGGATGCGCCGGTCGTACGAATATTCCCCGACAGAAAGAATATTCCACGACCAAACGAAAATTTAACCATTTACTGAATTGTAATTATAAGAAAAATTGAATACTTTTATTTCAGAAAATTTGGGGTCTTACATTATTTAATAATAAACACACATTATTATTTCAAAAATAAAAATAAATACACAATATTTAATAATTTTATAATTTCGTAAATTAACTTAGAATCAGAGTTAAATGAAGAAAAAAAAGTGAGAGAGAGGGAAAGTAATTTATATAGGAGTACGTACTTTATAGTGATATATAGTTGTATAAAATATATAAGTTCTTCAAGCTTTTTATCATAATTTTATTATATGTTACATTACTAAACTAAAAATTTATTAAATAGAATATAAATAAAAAAATATTTTTTTTATTTAAAAAATAACTTGCTATTTTAAAATATACATGAAACAAGTATATATTATTTTTATTTGCAAATTTTGATACTAAGACGAGGTAATATTCAAATATTTGAATGGAAATAGATATATATATATATATATATATATTGCAAATGTTTATATTAATTTTTTAATTGCTAGTTACGTAAATAAGTATTGATGACAACTTTTGTAGACTGGAATGAAAAATAATAATTTCAAATAAGCGTACGCATATGCATAAAGTATATATAGCTCAATGAAAAGTGAGCTTAATTTTTGTATTGCGTCAGTAGTTTCCAAAATTTTATTGGTATCAGAGTATCCAAATGTATTATGAAATGAGTAGAATAATATGAACGCTTTCAACATATATAAAATCTCATGCCACAATAATATAATGAGATTTACTCTAGTTTATGAAAAAAAAAAAGAGATGTTGTACACATGAGCTAATTAACAATTAATATAAGTTGCAAGATATATTAGAAGTATACAAAAGTCTATCACAGTTTTGATAAAAAATATATAAAAATCTGTTACTTATTTCATAGAGTCTATAAAAGTCATTTTTAAAAAGTCTTTAAAGTCTTTGAAAGTCTTTAAAATCCCATAAATTCTACAAAAGTATGTCACTTAAAAAAAGTTTTTAAAAATCTTAATTGAATACACCCGTCTAAGTATAAATTTTTGTTTTTTTCAATCCTTTTAGGTATGGAAGGAGTAGTATATTTTAGAAGAGGGGTAGTATAATTTTGTCATCTACCCAAATTACAACTTTAATGAAATTAATTATTGAATTGGTAGTTAAGATTTATTATTTGTCATCTCTCCCACAACATTGTATAACAACAAATTTAGGGATTCTCAGCTTAGGGTTTATGAAATTGAAATTAGAATTGAAACTTACCCATGTTGACTCAAAGTGAAATCAGTGATGACTTAGCCAGAAGTATTAGATCTTCTCGATATTAAGATAGTAGTTGTGGAATTAAATCCTCTATGTGAACTTCTTGGACTCGACCAAATTCAAAGAAGCCATTCCAGGTACAACTTTTGAACTTCTCAATCACAAGAGGTAGCATTGTTAATGGCTTCATATTCTCTTTCCTTAAAGCTGCTAAAAAATCAGGTAGTTTGGGATCCGATTAAGGTAAAGTTGACACTAACTTCATCGTAGTAAGTTGTATAACTTTTCATTGTATTGGTTATAAAAAAAATGTTGCGTTGATAAATTTTATAGTTATGTATTGCATTGATTAATACAATATTTTCTATAACAAATGCTATATGAATTTACTATGGTGTCAACCAGGATCCGTTTGTAAACACAGCACAACACACAAGTAGTTTGGACAAAATATGGTGTCTCTCGATCCTTTTCTTTTATATTTTTCCTTTTCTCTTTATTTAAAACTCAAAATTTGAATTTGGATACAAGGTTACTAAAATTTTAGAATATTTTATTTATGTTTTTTCTTTTGCTTACAAAGATCATAACATGAGAGCCTCTAAGGTAGATGCTTTAAGTGAGTTGAGGCTTATAAGTTATAACTGAGAAAAAAAATAAAGAAAGAAAGAAAGAAAGAAGGTCTAGAAATTAAGGCTTCTCTTTAGCTTAGGATATGAGGTTTCACTAACAAACGGATTTGAATTCAAGCTTCTAGACTCCTCCAAAAAACCTCATTCTATAAACTCTCTATTCTCTGAATTTTTGTACCCCAGTGAAACCCAAGCCGAACAGCTTGGTACCCCAAACCCAAATATAAGCGTAATCAAAGCCCAATAAACTTACCAGTCCAAATCTATATAGTTATCGACCTGAACGCCTAAGCTCACACTATTTTATTTTATTTTTTGGCTAAATCCAAGTTTGTATTAATATGGGAGAAGGTTCAAAAATGTCTCTGATTTTTATCCGATGTCTACCGAGCATCTTATATTTTTTTTGTCCAAAAATACCTTTAACGTTACACTTTTTGGGTCAATTGTACCCCTGCCGTTGACAGACATGCCAAATAGACAAACGGAATTGACAGTTGGACATATTTTGGTGACGTGTCAAATAAATGAATAATTAAAACAAAAAATGTTACTGTACCATATAAAAATACTAAATATAAAATGGATCGGCAGCGTAGAGAAAATGACTCGGTTGAGATCCGGAGGAGGAGTGAGTCGAGTTGGGCATGTGAAAAATGGATCGGCAGCGTAGAGAGAGAAATCAGAGTTGGTTTGCCACGCGTTGCAGCCGGACTGCAGATTAGAACTCTCCGTCGAATATCCACCGTCGATTAAGCTCTCCATCCACAAGTCCGAGTCGAACTTACCCACTGGGCTGTTTCCAAAATCTGAAAACTTGAATCCAGTGGAGTTTGGGTCCAAGTTGGGGAACTGAAACCCGGGCTCGCCACCATCGGCGGCCTGAAAAGAGTCGGAGAAGCCATAACATTGGGTTGGACTATTTGATAAAATCTGATGAGCTGTGGCCCATGAACTGAGACAAAAGGGGTTGTTGATTTGTTGATGGGGATGGGCGTGGGGGTGTTGTTGCTCTTGACGTTGCTGTTGCTTCTGCTCGATGACTTGTTGAGCAATTGCCATTAAATTTCCGTTGTCCATACACATATATACACATCAGATGATACAGTAGCAATTTTTGTTTTAATTATTTGATACGTCAGCAAAATATGTCTAACTGTCAATCCCGTTTATCTATTTGGCATGTCTGTCAACGACAGGGGTATAATTGACCAAAAAAATATAACGTTAAAAGTATTTTTGGACAAAAAAAATATAGGATGCTCGATAGATATCGAGATAAAAGTCAGGAGCATTTTTGAACCTTCTCCCAATAAAAGATATGTACAAATCCCAGATCAAGGATATCAAGCGAGAAATATGATCCAAATCTGAGCATAAAAAATAATGGACAGAATATACATAATATCAGAAGCATAAGCAAAAACAAAAGCAGTCCAAAAAGTAAGGCTGTAAACGAGCCAACACAGTTCGAGCTCGATTCGGGCCCAACTCGAAAATATACGAGCGAGACTCGGATTCGTTAAAATATGATCCAAATCTGAGCATTAAAAATAGTTCGAATAAAAATATAAGTAGAATTGAGCAAGGTTATACTCGACTCGTTTAAGATTCAAACTACTCGAATTTTTGATTGTGATTCGATACATACTCGGTTAATACATATTCGATTAAATGTTCGATATATTCTCTTATAATATATACAAATTTAAATCAAATTAGGATAATTAGTAATTATTTTATTTTATTTTTAATTTTAATTGTGATTTTATATTTGTAAAGTGTAATAATAAATATATATTCTCTTTTTAAGTAAAATAACAAATTCAATTTATAATTATATTTATTATAAAACTAGTTATTATGTGGAGACTCGAATTCGAGTTTGAATTTGAAGCTCGCGAGTAGTTTGAAAAATATTCGAGTCGAGTTAGATCAAATTCGAGTAATAAATATCCGAGTCGAGTCGAATCTGAGTAGAATTTTTCAAATATAATTCAAATTCTAGCCGAATTCGAGTACGAATTTATTATTTCGAGTCGAATTCGAGTAGCTCTCTATTCGCTCCGGTTCGACTCGTTTACACCCTTACCAAAAAGCATGAATAAATTATAAGGCTAAAGATCTAAAGTTAGCAATGGCTCTTTAGAACTTCAAATTAGAGTGCAACTAGATACAAACTCGCGCTTTGCGACGGAATTAATCATTTTGTTAATAATAAATTTTTACATGCAATTAATAAATTAAAATATAATAAGAAGATGGTAGATTGTTGTGTGATTATCAAATTTTAATAGCATATGTTATATAGTGTTGCATAAAAAATTTATGTGCAAATACATATCCAAGTATATAATTAATCTGATCACTAAACCCCAGAACATTACATAACAGTTGTGTGTGTGTGTATATATATATTAATGTCTTGATAAAAATATTTATAATGTAACCAATATGGTTAAAAATGGGTAACTCTTTCATTCTAAAGCACTAACAAATATTTACAAAGTGTCATGCACAATGCCATCAAATTGTTATATTGATATGATTGTTAGTGGTATATTTGAAGTCTATTACACATTACAAAAATCCCCCCAAGCCTCAAATATCTGACACATATACTTGATGCATTTTGAAGAGTCCATGTCTCGTATACGCTAATTACTTGCACCAGAATTCTAACATCCAAATGAAAGGGAAAACAACGAAAGAATGTCTCAGTTTCGGTCCTCAGACATGAAGGGAAATCACATGTTACATGCGAAACTGAAAAGCACGAGAATTAATAATTATATTGAATCTTCATGTCAAACAAACACCATGTCTAAAAACATAGCAGTATAGCACCGTGTTATACATAATACAATGTTATAGTTAAAGAACGAATACATATCTCATTAGTTTTTTTATCAATTTTTGACAATTGTATAGGCACTCACATTATTACCATAATATAAAAAAAATATTAATGATGATGAAAATGATTTATCGGATGCTAGTACTTAACAAATCGTGCAAAGCCACAATACATATAATAGAATGCAATAAATGAAGAAGCCATAAATATAAACACCGTGGGATATAGTCCACAAAATGAAGCTATATCCCCTCCCATTAAATGCATTGTCCCATAATCTGAAGGTCTTCATATAACTCCTTTGCACTTTCAACAGTATTTAGAATTGTAGGGCGCAAAATTTTGTTATGCTAAGCAGAATAAAATCCATGATGCACCTGAAATAATGCAAGAAGCATACCAACAAAAATTTAACTCTGCCAAGAACTGCATACACCAAATTCATTGTTACATTACCATTGAACCATAGGTACCAGGATTATCACATTTAAGCTTCTTCCAGTTTAGGTCATCAATTCAGTTATATTTATTGAATGTGCAATATATTCATACAAACAAAAATTAGCACTTAAATGATCTTTTTAACAGTCGTTGCAATCTTATAAATATTTGCGATAGAAATCTGGACAATAGTGAAATATAAGAATTTAATTTAGACATACTTAATAGTTGATTTCAACATTGCATAAACTATCAACCAAATAAATAATTATCTTTCCACAACTCTTTTATAGGAAATAGTATTGCCCGAGATAAAAAAAAAGCCTCACACTTAGCTAAAAATTTATGTATTTATCGGATTGAAAACTAACAAAACATAAAGAAATTTAGCTCCTATATTAAATAAAAATAAAAAGAATTAGAGTAAAACACAAAAAATGCACTTACATAGAATTTCAAATACTGTCATCCAAAAAGTAAAAGACAAACCTATTATACTCTTATTTAAAAGTTTTTCAATGGTTATACATGAATATATATATATATATATATATATATATATATATATATATATATATATATATATACAGACAAAAAAATGAATATACATAAAAACTAAACAATTTCGTTGGGGGTAGTGTTGAGAGTTTGTCGGTTTATTTTTGTCTTTATAAGTGGAATTTGGCTCGATCGAGATAGCTTTGTAAATACAAATCATAGATTTACCTAAAAAGATTCAAATACATTATAGTAAAAATTTCATGAGATATAATAATAAAATAATCAGGGTTTACACTAATAATGAGCAACAAAAAGATAATAGTCAGAAACATCAAACCTTTATACATTAAATTGTGAAAAACTTTCTAAAAAACTACATTCTTTGTAGTATTGTATGTATCTTTGTCACAGATTAGTATTTTTACTCCATTCTTGCTTGTAACTCTTGATACTACTATATACAATTGGTCATGGCTAAAACTGGACGTGACAGATACAGTCCAACATGTGAGAGAGATTGCCCCTGACTCTTATTAATTGTCATGAAAAAGCAAACAACCAAAAGAAATTGTCTTTGTTGGAATTTAAAAGGCAATCTAATGTTTGACGGTGTTAAGACCAAGCGAGGTATAAAAATTTTATGTCCAAAATTGCTGACTGAAATTACTTTTGCTTCAATCAGATGTTTTCCCAATTGAGTTACTATTAATCTCGTGACATTGCACAAACCAAATCACTGATCTATATTTCGGAGCAACATTACAGGAATCCCAATCTTCAACGTTATCTTGTGGTTTGACATTCCAGAAGATGTAATGCTATTAAAAAAATTATAGGGTGTAAATGCCTTCACAGCTGTTTGAGTTTTCATCATCCTTACATAGGACATCTTAGATATGGTATTTCATAACCTGGCCATAAATACATCACATATTCGCTCACCTTATTTATAGCATCAAGTGTAGGAGAAAGGATGGCTTGGTCTTGGAAATAAAAGTCATTGTCAAATTTTTTTCAATAAATTAGGATATGTGATATCAACAATTGCTGCAAGGGGATTGATCGGATATTTGATAAGAAAATTTGGATAAATAATGGAGAGTAATGATAATAGCTCAGTAATGATAATATCATAAAGTAATGATTTTAGGAGATAATAATTAAATTAGAAAGTATAATATCAGAACAGTTTACATTAACAAAATAGTTTAGATTTGTAGTGATTTAGAGGGTTATACATTTAAAATATTAATTTCGGATTTAAAAAAATTGTGATTTAAGTAGATAATAATTAATTTAGTAATGATAATATTAGAACAGTTAACATTATTAGAATAATTTAGATGTATAGTGATTGAGGGGATTATAAAATCAAAATAATAATGTAGGATTAAAAAGTAATGATTTTAGAGGATAATAATTACGTTATGATAATATAAAAATCGTTTTGATTGAAAAAGTAGTGATTTAGTGGATTATAAAATCAACATTACTTATGATTTATATTATTTGTTATTTTAATTTTGTTTTAAATGTTTTAATTGTATGATAATATTTTGTAATATAATTATAAATGGTATAATATTATGTTGTAATATAATTAAATTAGTAATGATAATATCTGCACATTTTAGCTAGGTAGTGATTTTATTATATACGTGTATTATAATATTATACCATATATGTATGATATAATTATGAATTTTATAATATTAGAAAAGTAATTATTTTAGGATACAATAATTATGTTTTAACATAATTAAATTAGTAATAGTTTAGAAAAGTAGTGGATTTTAGGGGATTATAAAATAAAAAAATTAATTTGGGATTAAAAAAATAGTGATTTTAGGATATAATAATTAAATTAAAAAGGATAATATCAGAACAGTCGACATTACTAAAACAATTTAGATTTGCAGTGATTTATTGGATTATAAATTCAAAATATTAATTTGGGATTAAAAAAGTAGCAATTTTAGGAGATAATAATTAATTTAGTAATGCTAATATTAGAACAATTAACATTATCAGAACAATTTTGATTTGTAGTGATTTAGAGGATTATAAGATTAAAATATTAATTTGAGATTAAAAAATAGTGCTTTTAGGAGATAATAATTAAATTAGAAATGATAATGTAAGACCCCGAAAATTTTTAAATAAAAAGGAATTTCCTTTATTTATTTTTTTGAAATAGTAAGGGTGAATTTGATTAATGTGGTTAGTTATGGGTAAAATGCGCAAATATTTTAAATAAGCAGGTGGTTATAAAATATTCATTGTTGTCGGGAAATATTCGTTTGGTCGTGGAATATTCTTGCTGTCGGAAAATATTCGTACGACGGCGCAGTCTTTTGTGGGCCCTATAACGGAAAGCGGTTGGATGAAGAAAACGACAAGTATAAGTTGTTTATAAAAAACGGCGTGGTTGTTACCGTTAATACTGTTGGAATACCCGGTGGTTAAAACACAATAATACGCGTTGTTGCACAGTAGCACACGGTATTGCACCAATTATTGATTCTTACGTAAGAAGGCACTACTCAATAATTGTTACAGTAATTACTGTTCAGTATTTTATGTTATTGATTCAATAATTGTTGCATTGATATTTTATATTACTGTTGTTTCAATAATTGTCACTACACAGTATTTTTCATTATCGAAGCAATAATTCATATTATCTGAATAATATTATTAGATAACATTATTGGCAATGTCTAGAAATTTCTGTCTAAGGAGAGGTTTGGTCACCTAATTGCGCGCCAGTAAGGAGAAATTCTTATTGGAAAGCCCCCTCTTTCCTAAGAACGGTCTGGTTGCCAATATTGTGATTCTATAATATTATTTGTGAATAATTAATTATTGATTCATATGATGAGGAAAATATTGATTTTATGTGAATATAGATGGAGAAAATTTTTAATGTGACAATTGTTGAAAATTAATATTTTATCTTTTTCTGATAAAATAATTCATTTAAATATATTATTATATTTTAATAATATAATAATGATGATATTTTTACGATGAATGTGGGATATATGAGTATATGTGGAGGAGGAGTATTTTTGTTACCAAAAATATTTAAAACATGTTTTTCATGTTGGTGGACCCCATTTATTGACTGAAATTTGATTATAGCCTGTAAAATCGCCTGTTTGTGGATTTCGGTCAATTTCTGTTTGGAATTTTGAAAAACTTTCTTCTGTAAAGTTGTAGAGAATTGAATTTCCTATAAAAACTCGCGAGATTCGAATTTTCAGACAAAATGGCTATTTATTGTGAATTATTGAAGTATTCTTGTGAGTATTTTGAGTATACTTTGAGTATTGCTATACGGTGCAAGTTCAAGTCATAGCCTATATCCGGTGTTTCAACTAGAATTACTGTCTTTCGAGGTAAGGGATGTTATTTTCTTCTCAAATGATATTATTTCTTCAATATCATTATGTCGAAATATTGGTTGGAAATTTTTATCAAATTTGGAACTTTTTCATGTCGGGGTTACTATTCATGAGTTACTATTCACGAGTACTATTCACGAAGCGTGAAGATTTTTTTATAAAATTTCTATCTTTTGGTGTCGGAGTTACTATTCACGTATACGGCACTATTCACGAATATGGCACTATTCACCGAAAAATATCTATTCTGGATACTAGCTTTGATTGGATCTATGTTTTGATCATTCTTGAATTTTACTCCACTCTGATGACTTATGAAGTATTTTTGAATTTGGATTGTTTAAAATACGAATCCTTAATACTTGTTATTTTGTTTCACTGGATTCGTTTCCTTTAAAATATTTTTCATCATCCTCAGTCCTAAATAATGGTGTTACTGAATATCTTTGGCCTGTAGTGCAAAGATGGTTGATTTTATTATGAATATCTTTGGCTCGTAGTGCAAAGATGTACAGGTGTTGAGATGAACATGAACAATTGATGAATATCTTTGGCCCGTAGTGCAAAGATGAACAAGTGTTTAGATGAACATGACCAACGGATGAATATCTTTGGCCTGTAGTGCAAAGATGAATATTTGATTTGATTTGAGATATATATTGATTGATGTTACAGGGATAAAATATTGATGATGGACTTTTAAATTCATAGATGTTAGTAGATTTTATTCTCTACTTAACTCTTCTAATGAATTGTTGTTTCCGCTGCAGTTGTTGATCTAAAACTTGTTGTCTGTTGTATTCTATCAGATTTTTTCCTGTTGAAGACTAAGGATAATTTGTTGTACATTATCTTAGTCATAATATTCTTTACTGGGCTAGTTGAGCTCACCCTTTTTCTTGTTGTTTTATTTTTCTTCTCAGGAGGCGAGAATGTAGCGAGTACTAGTCGGGGTATGGAATGAAGGTTCTAGAGGGAGTTGTTTAGTAGTCCTCACCATTTTTATAAAATAATGTATCAATAATTATGATGATGATTTATTTGGGTATGTATATTGTCTAGAAGACAATAATTGTATTTAAACTCACAGTAGATATGTTGTTGTATTTTGCACGACAAATGTATTAATAAAGTTGTAGTTATTTTTGTACCATGTATTTGGCGACTCAGAATGGGTTGGATGGAATGGACCTATTTTGGGGGCGTCACAGATAATATCAGAACAGTTGACATTACTAAAATAATTTAGATTTTTAGTGATTTAGTGGATTATAAATTTAAAATATTATTTTGGAATTAAAAAAGTAGTGATTTTAAAAGTTAATAATTAATTTAGTAATGATAATATTAGAGCAGTTAACATTATCAGAACAGTTTATATTTTGTAGTGATTTAGGGGATTATAAAATCAAAATAATAATAATAATATAAAAAACGTTTAGATTGAGATAATAGTGATTTATGAGATTATAAAATAAACATATAGTAAGTTATGATTGATATTATTTGTTATTTTAATATTATTTTAAATATTTTAAACTGTATAATATTATGTTGTAATATAATTATAAATGGTATAATATTATGTTGTAATATAATTAAATTAGTGTGGGATGCACATTAATTATATAGAACATGTGTTACAATGTGGGAAAAACACATGTCATTCAATTGTGCTATGTAGATAACAGATAATAAATAATAAATAGATTTCATTCAAAATCTTACCACATCAGCACAACGTCATATGAACTCACGTAAATTGTTCATTCCATTTTAATAAAATAATTAAACTAATTTCAAGTTTCATGACAAAATTAATTATACTTCCAGTATCCCATAAAAAAAACTCAGTTTAGATTCTTTTACTAATCAATTAGTGAAAATTACAATTTCAATTCATATAAATTAATTTGATAATGTAATAGTTGATTTCTTGAACTACTTTAAAAAATATCAGTTACTACAAAATTATTATTTTAAAGATAAAAATAAATATTCACATGAATTTGTATTTTTAAAGATAAAAATAAGTAATTGTTAAGGGTATTTTTGTCAAGAGCAAAAAAAAAACCATTAATTAAGATGGACATGTGTCAATTTTATAGAACGACATATGTAAATTTATTGTGCCATGTAGTGTAACTAGCTGGGTCCCGTGCCTCCGGCACTGTATGGGCAGTGAGATTTATCTCAAACTTAGAACGGTCCAGATGATTTATTAAGTGAGCGGGAAATTCAAAATCATTATTAGATAGATTAGATAGATGTATTTTATTAGATAGATGTATGGATGGTGGGATTTATCTCAAACTTTGGACGGCCCAGATGATTTATTGAGTGAGCGGAAAATTCAAAATTATTTGTATTTTATTAGATAGATAGATAATAGATTTGCATTTAATAAGGTTCAGTGAGCTGAGTTAATGTCCTGGCTGGAAGAGAGTAGAGACCCACGAGCGTGCAGCCGAGCATTTCGTTCAGTCCAAATGTTATACATAACAGCAGCGAAACCAAGGTTCAGCAGAGAGTATTGCCGGATGCTACGGCTGGATCTGGATATCAGGAAATCAGAGAGGTCCGATCATCGACGGCTGGAGCCACGCCATCCGCAGAATTTGAGCATGAAGATGAGGACTTGAAATGAAAAAGAGCATTGGAAGAAAAGATGGTCAAAACTCTCATTTGCATAATTACAAAGGGGACATATGGGATCCAAGTTAAGCCCATGGCTGATAAGCCTATCATTAGTCTTTAACCCTCTCTGATAAGCCAACCAAAGGAAAAAAGGAAAATTTTGGGGGAAGGCTTTGATGTCATACAATTTTATGCCAGGTTTTTGGTTGCCCACGCTCCCTTATGGATTCCCATATTGAAGCAGTCTTTATCTTAGATATGGAGAGGCCCTCCCATAGGATCGAGTCATGACCATCTGGGTTAACTGGGATAGAGAAAACAAAGGACTGCCGAAAAATCCTAACAGCAGCGCGGTTCGAGGCAGGTTGATTCCAGTTGGCCTGATGAATGATACTGCTGACTTTGGCATAAATTCCCAGCCCAGAAGAAGTGATGAGAGGATGGGCAACAGAGAAATAGATTAGATTGCCACCAGACAGGGATCGAACCATAGGATAGTTGCCTCCCCGTTTCCAATCTGCATATATGCAGAGCAGTAGATCTCAAGCTCGGAATTTTCCTCCATGTCCAGGAACAGTCCGTAGGAGTATGAACGCACCGAAAAAATTTACCTTTCAAAAGAACAAGTTTAGCCCAGGCAGTCCACAGGGAAGAAGGATTGGAGCTAATAATTTGCAAAAGGAGAGAAATAAATAAGGCTTGGTTCCAGCCAACGAGGTATTTAATGGTCAGGCCGCCCTCAACTAGGGGAAGGGCAATTTTTCTCCAAGCGACCTTAGCCCCATTCTTTTGTAATGACGAGCCCTTCCATAAAAATTTGCACATTGTACTTTGGATGTTATATATTAATGGCAGCAGCAGGGAGGATAAAATGACCCGACCAATAGGTCTGAATAGCAAAGATGACACTCTTGAGTAACTGAAGCCGCCCAGCATAATATAATAATTTGTTGGTCCATGAACTCCTTTTGCCCTTAATTCTTTCCAAAAGGGGATAACAGTCCGCAAGAGAAAGCTTAGATGTGATGAGAGGGACTCCAAGGAATTTTGCTGGGAAGGTGCCCCTCTGAAACCCCAAGAAAGAGGAGATAAGATCAGCTTGGTCACTTGGAACATTTGACAGGAAAAACTGACTCTTGCCAACATTGATGTGCAACCCATATATCATAGAAAACTTGTCTAAGCATAACTTAAGGACAGAAGCAGATTTGAGGTCACCTTAACAGAAAAGAAGAATATCATCCCCAAAACAAAGATGAGTGAGATTAGATTGCTTTGTTCTCCAGTGGTGCCTAAAATCAGAGGATTTTGAGAATTTATGAATAATTAATGATCGAGAGCTCTTCCATAGCAATGACAAATAGATATGGGGAGAGGGGGTCACCCAGCCTCACCCTTTCGCCCCTTTAAAATATCTACATAGCTCACCATTAACTTTAACAGAGAATTAAGATGTAGAAATGCAAGCTCTTATCCAATAAATAAATTTAGGTGGGAATTTAAAGAGGTAGAGAACTTTGATAAGAAACTACAAAGAGATAAGAGTAAAAAGCCTTCCTCAAGTCAATTTTAAGAGCACATCTTTGGGGACTAGAAGATCTGTTAGAGCAACTCCAGGAGGCCGGAGTCTCCAAATTCGTAGAATATATTTAGTCTAGGACGCCAAAAGCGCTCCAGCAGATGGACTATATTTAGTCGATCAACTTTTCCGGCCGCTCCAAACGACCAAATCTGCGAACGAACTAGGGCCAGACTATAATTTAATTGATTATTTTATCGGAAACTGTTGAAGAAATTGAAGAAAAAAGAAGAAGAGAAACTCTGTTGAAGAAGAAGTCTGTGGAAGAAGAAGTCTGTGGAAGAAGAAGAAGGAGATGAAGTGAGATGAAGTGAGATGAAGAGAGAACCGTTGAAGCTGAAGTGTGAAGAGATGAACGGTAATAAAGTACAATCCAACGGATAGAAAAAAAAATCAGAACGGTAAAATAAGAGTACAAACGGATAGAAATTGAGAGTTTAATTGAAAATCTATAAATATGTATAATAATTCAATTTATTTTATATCTTTCAATCAACTACTCCAACATTTAACAATTGTAAGTATTTTATTAATAATAGTTTGTATTTTTATTATATTTGATTTTTGTTTTTTATTGATAATATCTCTTTAATTTATTTTTTAGATGGAAAATCATGATCCCCCGATGTATTATTCTTCATTATTATCTGAAGGTTTCTCACTTGATGATCCAAATTTGTTGGATGAATTTTCAATTCAAACTGATGTACCAATTCAGACTCCCGAAAATGAGTCCAATAAAAGAACAGGGCGAAAGGGAAATTAAACAATTGAAGAAGATGCTCTTCTTGTTTCCGGATGGCTTAATGTAAGTATGGATCCAATTCAAGGAAACGATCAGAAACATGGAAGATATTGGGAAAGAGTTCACGAATACTTTCACGAATACAAAAATTTTGAGTCTGAACGCAATTCTACTGCTTTGGCGAAACGTTGGTCAACAATTCAGCTCGCGGTGAACAAATTTTGTGGATATTATGCTTCAATTGAAAGAATGCAACAAAGCGGTGTAGGCGAACAAGATAAGGTATTTCAATTTTTTCATGTAAAATTTCATTAAGTTTTATTCTTATATTTTATATTTAATACTTTCTAAATAATTTTTCGATAGATATGTCAAGCATTAGAGATGTTCAAAAGTATGCAAAATCAACCATTTGGATTTATGCATTGTTGGAGAATATTAAAGGATGCACCGAAATGGAGAACAGATAATAGTGGAAAAAAACAGAAAAGTAATAGAAAATCAAGTCCAGCAGCATCTTCTCCATCAACCGCAGAAGAAGTCAGTTTGGGTGAAGACGATGGTATTGAAGATACAATCTCTGCAATGATTAGAGAGGCCAATGGGAAGAAAGGCTTCGAAAGCATTATTTAAAAAGGGCAAAGGAATTGGTGATACTAGTACACCTATGGAGTTGAGGTTTGAGAAGTTCGAGCATCAGATGAAATTGAACCAACAAAAGAGACAAGAGAACATGGACAGAATATATTTTCAAGAGCAAGAGAAGTTGAATATACTGAAAGCACAAGAGGATGAAAGGATCATGATGATTGACACTGCTAACATGGAGCCTGAAGTAGCTGAATATTACAAACAACGTAAGAAAGAAATCATGAAAAGAGTTACATCTAATAGTTGACTTGCTTGTTATTGTAGTAGAATGTAATGGAGCCTGAAGTAGCTTAATTTGCTTATTATTGTAGTAGAATGTAATGGAGCCTGAAGTAGCTTAATTTGCTTATTATTGTAGTAGAATGTAATGGATTAGGCTCCGCCATGTAGTGACCACAAGTGTTGAATAATATCTTCTTGCAGTTTAGAATGAACTTGTTTATCCCTTATGCGATGATTTGCTTCAATGAATTCAAGTAATTGTGGGGTACGCTCATGAGACACTTCTACAGTTGGAATCTCGTCATGTGTATCGTAGGTTGTTGATTCTTGATTTTCATCTCGTTCATCTTCAACGATCATATTATGTAATATTATGCATGCAGTCATAATTTCTTTTAGTGTTGTCTGATCCCAAAATCGTGCAGGACCACGAACTATCGCAAAACGTGCTTGCAGTACCCCAAATGCTCGCTCAACATCCTTTCTAAGCGCCTCTTGAGTCTTAGCAAATAGTTTTCTTTTATTTCCCCGAGGTGCCGAAATGGTTTTAACAAATGTTGCCCATGGGGGATATATACCATCAGCAAGGTAATATCCCATCGTGTACTCATTTCCATTAATTGAGTAGTTCACTGGTGGAGCACGACCTTCAGTAAGAGCAGAGAAGATAGATGATCTCTCCAAAACGTTAATATCATTATGAGAGCCTGGTAATCCAAAAAATGCATGCCATATCCAAAGATCGTATGAAGCCACCGCTTCTAAAATAATTGTTGGCTCATGCACATGGCCAGAATACATACCATGCCACGCAACAGGACAATTCTTCCATTTCCAATGCATACAGTCGATGCTCCCCAACATCCCAGGAAAACCACGCTCTTCAGCTTTTGATAGCAATCTAACGATGTCATTACTATTGGGTGATCTCAGATATTCATCACCAAAAATTGAAATAACTGCTTTTACAAACCTTTTAAGACTCAATATAGCCGTGCTTTCACCGATTCGCACATAATCATCAACGGAATCTGCTGAAACGCCATAAGCAAGCATCCGCATTGAGGCAGTTATCTTTTGTAGAGAAGATAAACCGAGATGTCCCGCAGCATTCATTTTTTGGACGAAGTATGAATCATACGCTTCAACTGCTCTTTGAATTCGGAGGAAAAGCGGGCGCCGCATTCTAAACCTTCTCCGAAATAGATACGGGGGGTATGTAGGATGTTCTGCAAAATAATCACGAAAAAGTCGATTATGACCTTCATGTCTACCACGATCAATGATAATACGACCTTGCACAGAACCACGATAACGTGATGTATGCCTATTGACATTTTGTTCTTCTTCAATAGCCGCCATGCCTAATAATTGTCCATATGCTTCTTCATCTTCTTCTTCATCCACGTGCAACATAGCTAATTCGAATTGACGAGACATATTTAAAATAACTTATTTGACTGGAAGAATGAAATTAAGATGAGTGAATATGAGAGACTAGATATGCCTTATATTTATAGATGCTATTTGTTTATTAAAATATAGCCGTTATAATATGGCCGTTGAAATATGACCGTTAGAATATGGTCGTTGGATTATATCCGTTGGAGTTTTTTTGAATTAATTGATTATTTTAATCATTTTATATTATAGTCCACGGGATAGTCCACAGGATAGTCCATCTGCTGGAAGGAGTGAAGACTAAAGGACATTTGCTGATGTCAGATGGACTAAATATAGTCCAGCAGATAGTCCATCTGCTAGAGATGCTCTTATACCCTCTGAAGAGCTCCTGAGCTAGCAAAATATTATCTCCAATTCTCCTACTCAGAACAAAGGCATCTGGCATGGGGAAATGATACTGGGAAGGACCCCTTTTAATCTAGAAGCAATGATTTTGGAGATACACTTGTAAGTGGTGTTGCAACATGAAATTGGCCTAAAGTTATTCATGGATGAAGGGTTAGGAACCAACAAAATAGCAGTAACATTAACTCCTCTAAGGAGGCAACCTTGTTGGAAAAAGGATCTGATAGCTTTAGAGAAGTCCCTGCCCACAATATCCCAAGAATGGAGAAAGAAGTTAACATTGAATCCATCCGAGCCAGGGCTTTTGTTCTTTTTCATAGATTTCAAAGTAAGAAGGATCTCCTCATCGGTAACTTCTCTTTCTAGAATAGTTGATTCCTGAGAGGTAACAGATTTAGAGAAAGAAGCTTCCATTTCAAGAAGGTCAGACAGATTAAGAGAGGAAGAATAACCCGAAAGAGAACTGAAATAATCAACAGCAAGGTTTTTCACTTCATTATATATGGCCAGACTTAAGCTCGCCGTCAGCATTCTCCACCTAAAGGATCTTATTCTGGTTCCATCTGCATTTAGCTTGGCTGTGAAAAAAACCAGTGTTTCTATCTCTATCCTTTAACCAAAGAATTCTGGACTTTTGCTAGGAGAGATTTTCCTCAAGGATCATAGCTGCCCAGAGGGAGGCAGATAGAGTTCTCTGGATACTTAGCAAAACATGGTCGGCAGTACTAGAAGATAGAGCAATCTGGATAGCATGAAGGGTAGCATAGGCCTTATCCACATTAGAAGATAGATTGCCTATGTCCACGTCGGAAAAAAATTACTCTTTTTTGGAATTCCTATTTTTACCATTTATGGTCTCTATGTAGTTTTGTTTGAAAGGGCGAATTTGAAAAGTGTCCGACATAAAATGTCGACGATTTAAAAATTCAGAGTCGCCGGTTGTTAGTTTTGAAATGGTTGTACTAACTGAACCAAATTTAAAAAGGTTTACACAAAGGCCCAATTATTAAAATATATTTAACAAGTCTTGGAAATCGAGATTCACAAAGTTCGAAGGCTTGATTAAGTGGGGGGAGAGGTGTTAGGCACCCCCGACTTCCGTGAAAATACGGTTACTGCGTCTTTTCAATTCCCTAATTTATCTAAAGGGTGTGTGTTAATTGGGCCTAAGTGCATTATATAGAAGTAGTGCTATGTCTCGTTTGCATCTATATACAAAGAGTTTGATTAACATAAAAGTTCAATTTTAAGCAATATGTGCAAAAAAGACGTTTTGAAAATAAGTTTTCAAACCCTTATGCTCACATAATAATTGAGACATTTGATACTTTCATGTTCATAAAAGTCATCTAAGGATGTTCAAACACCATAAATAATTTACAAGCTAGTTGTACAGCTGAAAATGGTCCATTATGGGAACCAGATTTAGATCTGTTAGCTAGATCTTAGATCTCGTGGCTCTTATGCTCACATGGTTGATTAATATTTACAAAAACTAGAAAGAAAACTAGATTTAAATAAATCTTAGCCATTCTAGCTCAACGGTTCCAGTTTTGCAACTTTTGAACCGGTTAAAAGTTAGATATGGTTAGATTTAGATAAATCTAGTCCATAGATTTACATATTATGGATATATCAAAGCAATAGAAAGCTTCAAATCTGAAAAAAAAATCTTACAGTGTGTTGTAAAGAAGGTTTTAAACTGCTTTTGGAGCTCGAAAACTCAGGTTTCACCGGTTAAAATTTGATATGTTGTAGAATTTATGTATACAAGTATTTAGAAAAAAGAATATTGAAGTTTGGAACACTATATGAGGGGTTGAGAGCTGAAATGGACAGAGTTTTCTCTCTCTTTCCTTTTTTTTATCTTTTTAGCTGATGAGGGGGTCTATTTATAGACCAAAGTAGTCGCGGGTCTACCCGTGGCTGCCCGGGTAGGCCCGGGTCCCTTTGTCTCGAAATACTTGCACTCAGGCCAACACGTTATCCACTCAAACCTTCATAACTTTCAATCAGGGAATCCGATTGAGGCGTGTTATACCTTTCCAGAAAGCCCTTGACGAGAGCTACGTAGTGACTTGGGATTTGACATTTTTTGAATTCGAGAAGATGGGTCCATGACCAAATCTTTGAGTCTTCACAGTCCATTCGTTGAGCCGTCATGTGTTGTTTTCAATCGGGATTGATGTTATGGTTCTGCATGACTTCTTTTGCAGTGATTTGGGCTAAATTGATGTTGAGTTAGTAAAATTACTATTTTGCCCCGCGGGTTGGTTTCAGGCTTGATGCAGTTGTAGTTGTTTTTTCTCAGGGTTGTCTCTGAGATTGAACTACCGTTGACTTTTGACAGTCCTCAGGGTTGTCTCTGACGATGGTTTGATTTTCCGGGATTGTCATTGGGGTTGGCTTGATCTCCTGGGGTTGTCTTTGAGGTTGGATTTGATCTCCCGGGGTTGCTTCCAGGGTTGGATTTGATCTCCCAGGGTTATCTCCGGGGGTTGACTCGATCTCCCGGGGTTGTCTCGATCTCCCAGGGTTGTCTCTGGGGGTGGATTTGATCTCCCAGAGTTGTCTCTAGAGGTGGATTTGATTTCTCGAGGTTGTCTTTGATCCGGAGCTCAGGGTTATCTCCATGGATTGGATTTGACTTTCCGGAGTTGTCTCTGGGGGTGGATTTGATCTCCCGAGGTTATCACTGGGGCTTGACTTAATCTCCCGGGGTTGTCTCTGGGGCTTTATTTTATTTCCCGAGGTTGTCATCGGGGCTTGGATTTGATGACTTTGACTTCCCGAGTTGGTCTTTGGAAGATTAAAGATGATTCTACCCTCCTGCATGGTTAGTAACAGGAATGCAAAATTTCTAGTGTCTACAGCTTATAAATTTATTCAGCTTAATCAGGGCCCTTTTGAATGATTTTAATTTAGCTGATAAGACTTGCAAAGGGTCCCCTTTCCCCAATAACCGAAATATTCCAAGTAGAATTCACGATAAAGGAAAAGTTATCAAGTTGAGCATAAAGTTGAAAAACTGGAATGGCTTAGGAATACTAAGAAGCTGGAACCCAGTCTTAACTGTGACATCCCCCAAAATAGGTCATGATCATACTAATCAATTGTCTGTTAGTGCCAAAGATATTCAACTATAAAACCAATGGTCATGATCATACTAATCAATTGTCTGTTAGTGCACTACGGCCAAAGACATTCAACTGTAAAACCAATGGTCATGATCTTGCCAAACACATCATCGAATTATCCATGCACTACGGGCCAAGGATATTTGTTAGTATCATCAGTGGTCATGATCATGTCATACACTTGTCCATTTTTGCACTACGGGCCAAAGCTATCAATTAACAGTTCGTCTTTGCACGTAAGCCAAAAATATACAACTGTAAAACTAATAATCAACAGGCAATCTTTGAACGTAAGCCAAAGGTATACAATTGTGAAACCAATAATCAACAGTCCATCTTTGCACTTAAGCCAAAGATATACAACTGTAAAACCAATAATCAACAGTCCATTTATGCACTACGGGTCAAAGATGACTTTCATTACAATATAAACATGAGGATGCTGACAATGATATAAGCATTCAATTAAATGAGATCAAGGATAAATTTTAAAGATTTATAATTCAATTTATCCAAATTTTAAGAATGTCCAAATTGTCAACATTATACTACTTTGTGGAGTAAAATTCAAGAATAATGTTCGTGTATCAAAAATAATTTAAACAAAAAAGAAATCAATTTTTGTCATGAATAGTACCCTAGGTGAATAGTACTCAAGTGAATAGTACCTCGTGAATAGTGTCGTATGTATGAAAAGTATCCATGAATAGTACTCTAGAATGAAAAGATTAAAATTTAACATGAATGTTCAGAAAAATATTTCAGTGGAATGATACTAGATGAAACGCAAATTTCAAGGATATTCTACTAATTTTAAGGAGTATAGAAGCAATACTTATCAACATGAGTGTAGAATTAGGAATATGAAACGAAATAATATTACTTACATATTACAGAGTATGGAAGAAAATATTATTTCTTACGAATATTGAACAAAAATAATATCCCTTACAACTGTTGAACAAAAATAATATTCCTTACTAATATTGAACGAAAATAATATTCCTTACAAATATTGAACGAAAATAAAATTCCTTACGAATACGAAAAATAATATCGTAAACGAATATGAAATAAATAATACCCCTTACTATACGAAAATAATGTCCCTTACTATAAAAAAAGAGTACTTCTGACTGGTATAACAGAGATATTCTTGAAGAAAACTTACACTACTTGCAACACTCAAAGTTTCCTTAAACTCAAAAGAAATACGCTTAATATTATAGAAGAAGAATTCTCTGATTATGGTATGATTTTATTTTCTAAATTGAGCATCCTATTTATAGGAGAATGATAGAGCACTATTTGGATGCACAGTAACGAAAGATCACGGACGAAATTCACGGGTTCGGCTGAATTTTTTTTTGATTTTACTATGCTGCACTATGCAACACTATGCAGTACTATGCAAATAATAAAATATAATATATTCTATTTTACATAAAAAAAAAACTATAATATATATATATATATATATAATAATGATAACCTCCCCCCGTGACATTATTCCCCCCCCCCCGTGACTTTATTTAATATATATATATATATATATATATATATATATATATATATATATATATATATATATATACGGTCCGGATCAAGTGCATACCCCTTATCTTACTCACCCGTGTTCACCCCCCTTTAGCGACGGACCCGGCGACGGTTCGGTTATACAACCGTCATCTATACTTTTAGCGACCTTATATGTTGTTCGTCGTTAAAAGTATAGACAACGGTTGTATGACCGAAACCGTCGCCGGGTCCGTCGCTAAAAGGGGTGAGCACGGGTGAGTAAGATAAAGAGTATGCACTTGATCCTTCCTCTCTCTCTCTCTCTCTCTCTCTCTATATATATATATATATATATATATATATATATATATATATATATATATATAACAAAACTCTATCAAGCTTCTTGTAGGTAAGATTTGAGACTTGAGAGTCCCACCAAGTAAATAATGGCCCAGAGGCCCCCAAGTCAGTTAATGAGATATCTTCAATACAATCAATGAAATCTTGCATACCTCGGTCCCAAGAGTCATCACCCCCTCAATTTCAGTAACAGAGAGAACCTCATTGAAGTCCCCCAGAATGCACCAAGGTTGGTTAGAGCTAGAAGCAATAAGCCTGAGGTCCTTCCACAACATTGATCTCTCCCTAAGCATATGAAGACCATAAATGATAGTGACAAAAAACACCACCTTAAGCTCAATGGACAGAACAAGGCAGTGAATGTATTTGGATGAATTAGAGACAAAAGTAACATCCCAATACTGGGGTCCCACCCAAACTATATTCTACCATTGGAATGGTGTTCGTAGTTGAAGAACCATTTCCATTTCTTATTGATAGCAGAAACAACTTTGGAAGCTTTATGAGCTTTAGCCCTTGTTTCAATGAGGCCAAAAAAAGATAGGGACTTCTTACTAATGAGATCCTGAACACTAGCCTGTTTAGGCTTATTATTAACACCTCTAATATTTAAGGAACAAAAATTAACTATCAGAGAAAGGATGATTAAGATAGGGACTTACCCCCTCCTTTGGATTTCTTCATAGCCTTTGTATTAAGGGCTAAACAACTCGGGGCTCTATTTTTGAGCTCCCCTCCTTCCTTTTCATCAATAATTTTAAGTCTATCCACCAGAGAATTCGGTTTGGGCATGGAATCAACATCATAGGATCCAATCCCAGAGGGAGGAACAATGGAAGAGATGATGTGGAATGAATTGGAGGGAATAATGGTAGAGCTTGATCTAGGCTCAAAGGCTTGTTGGCTACAACATGTTGCTTATGTCCCTTCGACACTATTCGGGAGCATTTTACCAACCTCCACGTGGGCAGAAGGCCTGACATTAGAAGGGCTTTAGGAGACCATTGGGCTGAATCCCATGGAGAGGCTGGAGCTGTTCGGGTCGGTGTCTGAGTCCTTTTGGGCCGGAGCCTCACCTTACTGGATATTCTTCGGGTTCGGTGTCCAAGTCCTTTAGGCCGGATACATTACCCTGTCGTGTGGTGTTCGGGGTCGGGTCTCGAGTCCTTTGGGTCGAGACCCAGACCTGATGGTGGGATTGTTTGGTCCTGCACAGTGGGCTCTCCTGCGTACAGAGTTTGGGATCCTAATCATAATTAAATAAGGTAACTCCAAAGGTAGTGATTGGATTGGATTCCCACTGGCACCTTTTAAGGGGATTGTGTTGGACCCAAGTTATGGTAACTACCATGACTAGGAGTCCTAATCCGACTCGGAGAAGGATTCTAAAGGTAGTGAGCACTATAAATATAAGGCCAAGGTTACAATTAACAGGTAATACCTACTTTTGAGCACTAAACACTTAGCCTCCATTGTTAAACCTTGTAAACGACCTGTAATTATTCTCACACCGGAGCTATCCCCCGGCGGAACAAGCCATCAAACTTCAGTATGATCTGTTATTGTGCAGGTTCTAGCGCGTGGATTCTGTGATTGGACGCGCCGGCGAAACTTGGCATTAACATTGGCGCTAGAAGGAGGGCCTTTTAGTGTTCTTACAATCACAACCATCTTTTCCGGTAGCAGGCAATGGCGAGTAAGGAGAACAGCGCTGCTAACCAGGAAAAGGCAAATACCCACCAAACCTCACTAGTGAGGGGGTCGGTGAAAGACAAGTTGAACTCTTGAGTCCAGGGAGATCAGGTGGAGCCGGCTGGCTCCCTCCGGCGAAATCTCTTCCATAACAGCCATCATATCCCCAACCAGGCTAGTCAAGTGGATGAGAATCATTCTCGGGTACTGGAGGTATGTGGAAAGACCCGAGGAGAGGAAAACAGAGATCAGAGGGAATTCATCTTGCAGAAGAGGACGCAACAGTATAAAGACGCCATGATGGCCCTAGTCCTTCAGCAGGAAGAGCTCGAGCAGCAGATGGTGAAGGTGGCTAGAGAGCAGGAGGCCTCTTTAAAGAGGCGTAGGCGTCCGAGCCGATCCCAGTCGCCTCAAGGGGAGAGGTCGGGAAAGAAAGGAGCCGACACAGAATTCGCTCCTGGGACGGCCGAAGCAGAAGGAGCCGTTCGGTGGAACGAAGATCAGGTTATCATGGCCGATCGGGACAGAGGAAACGGGACACGTCTCCCAATTATGGACGAGACATGCACCAATCGCCCCCCGTAAAGAGGAGACCGACCCCCTCGCTTCAAAGGGTTGCAGAATTAGAAAAGCTGCTGTTGACAAAAAATTCGGTGGGGACGCCCTCGGCCTGCGTTGGGTTGCCCTTCTCGCCAGAAATCAATCTTGTGACAGCTAACCCCAAAAAGAATATGCCCACGATGGAGACCTATGATGGGCTGGGGGATCCACGTGACCAGTTAGACGGATATGACAGACAGATGACATATTACGGCCATTCAGATGTAAGTTGGTATAAAATATTCGATTGGTCGGGGAATATTCTTTTTGTCGGGAATATTGGTACAACGGCACAATCATTGATGGACCCCCACAATAGAATTATTGTCGGATTGAGAAAACGACAAAAATATTTTATAAATAACAGCGGAGGTGTTATTGTTAAAACTGTTGAACTACCCGGTAGTAAAAGTACAGTAATACGCGTGGTTGCATAGTAGCACACGGTATTGATTATTGATGCTTACACGAGAAGTCAGTCATTTATACTCAATTATTACTACAGTATTTGATGTATCATATCTCTCATATTATTGATTCGATTATTGTCACAGTATCATCTGCATTATATGTTATATTATTAAATCTGTGACGCCCCCAAAATTTGGTATACATCACCCATCTTGGGTCGTCAGATACATGGTACATCATTCAAATACAACTTACTAATACAACTGTCGTGTACAATACGACAAAACATAACTGTGAGTTTGAATACAATTATTATCTACTAGAGATTATACAAACTCAAAAAGAGTCCTCATTACAATTATTAATACACTATTTCAAAGAATAGTGAGGACTACTAAGGCTATCCTCTGGACCGTCACTCTGTTTCCCGAATAGTCTCTGCTATGTTCTCATTTCCTGAAGAGAACAGTGAAAGAAAGGGTGAGCTCAACTAGCCCAGTAAGAAATATTATGACTAAGATAATGCAGAATAAATTATCGTTAGCCTTCAACAGTATTAAACTGATAAAATATAACAACATCAAGTTTAACAGCAGCGGATCAAGCAATCCATTAAAAGAGTCAAGTAGAGAATAGAATCTACTATCTTTTATGATTTAAAAAGTTTTTAATCACTTTTATCGCTGAGACTCAGCTTAATAAATAATCAACATCATCCCTGCACTACGGCCAAGGATACTCATTAGGGTCACGACTACAAATTCCATGCACTACATGCCAATGATATTTGTGTATTCATCAATGGTCATGATCATGCCATAAAACAATTCATCTTTGCTCCCTTGGCCGAAGAGAATCCATAGCCATAATCATACCAAAAATTGTCCATCAATGAACTACGGGCCAATGATGACTTTTAATTTTCACATCATTTGTAACATTACGGTCATGATTATACCGAATAATCCCTTGTCATAATCATACCAAGTCCATCTATGCACTACAGGCCACAGATGACTTTCAACATAACATAAACATGAGGATGATGACAATGATATAAGAATTCAATAAAACAAGTTCAAGAATTAATTTGTCCAAGAACTACTAACGTCCAAATTGTCAACATGATACTGCTTTGTAGAGTAAAATTTAAGAATGACCAGAAGAATATTTCCATGAAAGGATACTGGATGAAGCGCAAATATCAAGGATATTCTACCAATTTCATGGAGTATAGAAGTCAAAACTTTAACCAACTGAGTATAATAAAGAATGGAATAACAAAAGAAATCACCATGCATGCGATACTTCGCATCGACAGGTTATTCCAACAGAATAATAATAACGGAACCAGGTCAGGCAAAATTTGCACCGACAGGATGTTCCAACAGAATAATAAAGACGGAACCAGGTCCGGTGTAAAACACACAGACAGGATGTTCCAATAGAATAATAGAAGAATGTCACCAAGTATAGGGTAGACCGCGTATACAGGTTATTCCAACAGAATAATAAGAAATGGAATAACAACAGTTCTCTTCATGAATAAGAAAGAATAACACCCCTTACCGTAACAGAAACTAGATATAGGAAAAGAAAAGTTAAGTAGCAAAAAGCTTTTCTTCTATCTCTCTATAGTTTCTCTCTCTAGAGTTCAGTGAATTCGTATGAAAATAATGAAGGAATAAGCTTCTATTTATAGGAAAATGGAATGCATAGTAACTAATCCATGAACGGTCCAGATTGATTTACTTTAATCTGACGGTCCATATTTAAAGAAAAATCTTTTAAATAAAATATAATATATTCTATTTATATAAAAAGATTTTTACTATGCAAACACTATGCAACACTATGCAAAATACTATGCAACACTATGCATAATAAAATATAATATATTCTATTTATAAAATAACTTTAATAAAGTATTCTGTTTTATATAAAAAGATGTTTCTGTTTTATTACGTTAATAATACGAATAAAACAAAACGTCATCATCGCTATAATAATTCATATTATTAATCGATAATAATTGAATCAAACTGAGCGACTTCTCACATAAATATCAATAGTCAATACCGTGTGCTACTATGCAACAACGCGTATTACTGTACTTTTACTACCCAGTAGTTCAACAGTATCAACGGTAAAACTTCCGCCGTTATTTTCAATAAAATATTTTTGTCGTTTTCTTAATCCGACAATAATTCTTTTGTGGGGTCCACCAATAATTGTACCGTCGTACGAATATTTTCCGATACAAAGAATATTCCCTGACCAATCGAATATAATATAACAACTTGCATACTTTGCAAAATTTATAAATACTACCCACAACTATAATATTATCTCAAATTCACACCATAATATAAAAAATTATTTCGAGAAAATTAATTCTTTATTCATAAAATCTGGGGTTTCACAAAATCAATAATTGAGAAATATAAAGTTATTCATATTATTAAATTGCAATATTTACAATGTCTAGAAGTTCTGTCAAGGAGAGGTTTGGTCACCTAATTGCGCGCTAATAGGGAGAAATCCTTATTGGAAAGCCCCCTCTTTCCTGGGAACAACCTGGTTACTAAATATTGTGAGTTATAATATTAATGACGAATAAGTTCGTGTTGATTAAAGATGAATTTGATAGTTTCATTGTGTTGGGATTATTTGTGTTAGTAGAAATCGACATCTATTCCGATGATAATTGATGTCTGGAGATTATATTGTTCAATCGGGTAGTCGGGGAACTTTTTGTGTCGGAGTTACTATTCATGAGTTACTATTCACGAGTTACTATTCACGAGTTACTATTCACCCGGTTACTATTCACTTTAGTATTGTGCATTCGGATATTTGGGTACAATATTATTCCATGAGGAGATGTGTTAATTTTTCAGACCGTTGGTTGAAGTTATATTAGTAAATCAATATGGACCGCTGGTGGAAAGTTATAATAGTGAATCAATATGGATCGCTGGTTTAAAGTTTTAATAGTAAATCAGTATGGACAGTTGCTTTAAGTTTTAATAGTAAATCAATCTGAACCGTCCGTTTAAAAGTAAATCAATCTGGACCGTTCAGGAATAAGTTACTATTCAATCCATTCTTCTATAAATAGAAGCTCATTCCTTCATTATTTCTTAAGAATTCACTGAAACTCTAGAGAGAGAAATTATAGAGAGAAAGAAGAAGAGTATTATGCTACTTCACTACTTCGATATCCAGTGCCTTTTACGGTAAGGAAGTGTTATTATTTCTTATTCATGAAGAGAACTTCTGTTATTCCATTCTTTATTATTCTGTTGGAATAACCTGTATACGCGGCATACCCTATACTTGGTGAAATCCTTATGTTATTCCATTCTTTATTATTCTGTTGGAATATCCTGTCTGTGCGTTTTACGCCGGACTTGGTTCCGTCTTTATTATTCTGTTGGAATAACCTGTATACGCGGACTCCCCTATACTTGGTGAAATCCTTATGTTATTCCATTCTTTATTATTCTGTTGGAATATCCTGTCTGTACGTTTTACGCCAGACCTGGTTTCATATTTATTATTCTATCGAAATATCCTGTCTGTGTGTTTACGCTGGACCTGGTTCCATATTTATTATTCTGTTGGAATAACCTGCCTGTGATATCTATCACATGCCTGGTGATTTCTTTTGTTATTCCATTCCTTATTATACTCAGTTGGTTAAAGTTTTGACTTTTATACTCCATGAAATTAGTGGAATATCATTGATATTTGCGCTTCATCCAGTATCTTTTCATGGAAATATTCTTTTGAGCATTCTTGAATTTTACTCTACAAAGAAGTATCATGTTGACAATTTGGACGTTATTAGTTCCTGGATAAACTAATTCTTGAACTTGTTTTATTGAATTCTTATATCATTGTCATCATCCTCATGTTTATATTTTTTTAAGTCATCTTTGGCCTGTAGTGCATAGATGGACTTGGTATAATTATGACCAGGGATTATTCGGTATAATCATGACTGTAATGTTACAAATGATGTGGTAAAAGTCCTCATTGGCCCGTAGTGCATTGATGGACAGTTGTTGGCATGATCATGACCATTGATGAATACACGAATATCCTTGGCCCGTAGTGCATGGATAATTTAAGGTCGTGACCCTAATGAATATTTTTGGTCGTAGTGCAGGGATGATGTGGATTATTTATTAAGCTGAGTCTCAGCGATAAAAGTGATGAAAAACTTTTTAAATCATAAAAGATAGTAGATTTTATTCTCTACTTGACTCTTTTAATGGATTGCTTATTCCGCTGCAGTTAAACTTGTTGTCTATTATATTTTATCAGTTTAACATTATTGAAGGCTAATGATAATTTATCCTACATTATCTTAGTCATAATATTTCTTACTGGGCTAGTTGAGCTCACCCTTTCTTTCACTGTTCTCTTCAGAAAATGAGAACGTAGTAGGGACTAGTCGGGGAACAGAGTAATGGTCCAGATAGTAGTATTAGTAGTCCTTACTATTCTGTTAAATAGTATGACAATAAATGTAATGAGGACTTATTCTGAGAGTGGATATAGTCTAGAAGACAATATTTGTATTAAAACTCACAGCTTTCTTGTTGTATATTAAATATTGTATTTGTATTCTGCACCATGTATCTGGCGACCCAAGATGGGTGATGTATACCTATTTTGGGGGCATCACAATTTACGTTCAAAATTATTACCATTTACCAGTGGTAGACTTATGCATGAAGGTTGGGCAGAGCAGGAAGGATAACATCGATCTCTTAAAGAAACAATTTGTACGCCCTCCATTTTTCTTAAAGTGGGATCTTTTAAAGTGAAATTCAAAAAATCAAGTTTTCTCACTAATTGGGATGTTTCGTCCCTAATCCACACTTTTTGCATACACTACTTAGCAAATAAGCAGATAAGCACCCAAAAAAAATAAAAAAAAAATTACTTCTAAAGTCAATCTAAATAAAATCTAGACAGCTCCTAACTGTTCTAATTTACACCCCAAGGTCCACCAAATTCGAAATTAATTATACCACTAGCCAGGTAAGTGTAAGAAAGGTGGGAGTCTCTCCGTAGATACAGTGACTAATTGAATAACCACACAATCTTTAGGCGTTTACCTTTTGAACCACTTGTGTAGACACCGGTAGTTTGATTAATTTAAAACAAATATGCAGATACGAAGTAACGTGCAACAACAAAATCTTTATCTTTTCGTTCCTTAGATACGCTTCAATAATCCTGGAAAAAAAATTAGAGTTAAAACTAATTCGAATAAATAAAAATTAAGGAATAAATAAAAATTTATTCTAGTCCCCGACAACGACGCCAAAAATTTGATGTGATAAAATTATATACTGCAAGTGCACAATGTCTATTGTAGATTTGGCAAGTGCAGGTCGAACCACAGATACTAGATCAATTCTTTAATATATCCTTAATTAATATTTTAGGCAAGTTAAAAACAAAAACGGTGGAGAAGATTTATTAACTAAATTATGCAAACTATTAATTAATAACGGAAATTATTAATGAGAAAAGATACCTAGGAATTAGAACCCACCAAATATTAATATAATAAATAATTTCTTATTTCCTAAATCAATTCCCAAATTATTTTCCTTTCCTTTCAAAAATAATGATTCATATAATTAATATGGGCAAGCATAAGTTATGAAAAATTCACAGATTAACTATAACTTATCAAAGCCTCGCAATCAATATAAAAATCATATGTAATTTTTGCGGAGGAAAATATGAAGGCGGAAATAATTAGGCATTAATTTTGGAACGAAAAGAGAATATTATTACGAAATACATAATTTCATCATCATCATAGGTATTAGAAATTTAGCAAGCCATGGAATTAAAAACAAAAATAAATAATATATATTAGTACTACTATTTGCATGAAATAAGAACAATAATTAAAAGAGAATTTCTATTATATCAATAAAAGAAATATACAAATACGCCCTAACAGTAGTTCCACACATGATTGGAATAAGAGAAAAGACAAACTCTAAATATCTTACTCCCTGCTATACTAATGAAAAACTAAGAAAAAGAAAATAACAAGTGGTCTACTTCTCTCTAAAACAAGAGACCTATTTACAGGAAGAATACATTTGTGCCCTAATTTAGGTTCATTGAACTCAGACAGTTTTGTTCCCTTTTTTTCTCTTCTTTCCTTTTGACTTTCATCTCTATATGATAATCCTCCAATAGTCCTTTTTCATATTAAAAAGTTAGATCTAAATCCTTTATTTGCTCTCCAAAAAAAATAAATATTATTTCCTACAAAACAAAATAAAATTTATTAGTTATAAATAAAATAATAAATATAGGAATATTAAAATGTATTAATTACGTGTCTATCAAGCAACAACAGAGCTCCAAGATTTAGGAAGGACACGGCTAGGAGCCTCAACAGGTTTAATAGCGTTAGCAGCAGCATTCTCGGCTGAGAGATGAGGCAAAAGCTCGCCCTCTTCCAGCTTAGGAACTTTACCGGAATACAAAGGCCGCATGGGGGAAAGCTATCAGGTAACAATAAAAGATTATTGCATAAAGCCCCAGAAGCGGAATGGGGAATGCCTGGCCGGACATTAGGAAGAGGACTTCTATCATACACGCTGCCGGCATGTCCTACTACACTCGAGGGAGAAGCACATCCACTCTTAAAGAATCATGTACAATTAACTCGGGGGCTGGAGCAGTTTGAGGCTTAGAGATTTTTCATTGAAGGACAAAATCATTGACGTCTTTTAAAGATAACCCACGAGCAGTAATGAAGTCGATTAGATCTCTATTAATTTTTCTCTCATGAACCGCTTCCTCCCTATCTTTTCGAGAGAAATAAAGAGCTGCTTTAAATATATTCTGTGCATTTGCGTCCAAAGAGAGCCCAAATTATCCTACTGAAGATGGTCTAAAGATGTGGAGTCATCGGAGCTTAATGAGACAACAAGGGGGTTAGTTTCAGATTCCACCATATCATCCGGAGAAAGGACCTCCTTGGCCAGAGCAGAAGGGGCTCGAGCTGGAACTATCGGATCCATAAATATTTCTCAGCAGAGGCTGATTTTCACTAGATTTATTGCGAAGAAAACTTTCCTATTCTCATTAGAGCTCCTCGTTAAAAGTATCATTTGTTAAGTTGGTGACTAAATATTTTTTGTAATGGATATATTGTGAAAAATATGTTCTTAACAAATTATATACGGTAAAAGATTATTTTTATTTGGCGATGAGATGATTTCTTCACAATTAACATTTTGAAATAACTAGTAAAAATGTCTTCCTTTATAAATAACAATTTGTGAATAACATTTTACTTTAGAAAGTTTAGATTTCTTTCACTAATTACATATTATGATTTTTTTAAATTTACCAAGAAGAAATTTCTTCGACAATGCTACTATAAAATAGTCAAATCACTGCAAATTAAAAATATTTTTAAAATTATTTATTAATTTGTAATCAACATCAAATAAAATATTATATTATATAAATAATCAATTGTACAATCCATAACT